>JAVYIG010013080.1:0-49370 GCA_035222895.1 Strongylocentrotus droebachiensis | reverse complement strand
CACTATGCATTAAGGTACCAAAGCAAACTTATAATAAAATCAAAAGGAAGGAAGAAAGAAGAAGAAATAGATGAAGAAAAGCTGTTGTGCATTGGTATCTAAATGAGGGCTGAATGATGTCACACAGAAAATTCCCTTTAAAAATCCCTTGAAATTTTTTGTAAAGAGATCTCCCTGGTGTTATATTGCTCTGGTATAACCAGAACAATATTAACACTGAGCTCCTATAGGAAATCTTTTCATTCAGATAGTGATATCTCAGCCAATACTTAACCTTTTAACTGGTTTTCGACATTTAGACATTATTAGTTATGCTCTTTCGGAAAATGAAGAAAAATTGAGAAATTCTAAAAATAGTTTTTGATGACGTCACACTTGTACTTCACCATATACTGCACTGCACTGTAGTGTAATAAGAAAATAAAATAAGAACAGTAAAACATAATACAATATTATAATATGCTAAATCACACTCAGTACATTAAAAATATAATAACATAATGTAATAAGAAAATAAAATAAGAACAGTAAAACATATAAAATATTATAAATATGCTAAATTACACTCAGTACATTAAAAAATATAATAACATAATGTAATAAGAAAATAAAATAAGAACAGTAAAACATTATACAATATTATAATATGCTAAATTACACTCAGTACATTAAAAACATAATAACATAATGTAATAAGAAAATAAAATAAGAACAGTAAAACATAATACAATATTATAAATATGCTAAATTACACTCAGTACATTAAATATATAATAACATAATGTAATAAGAAAATAAAATAAGAACAGTAAAACATAATACAATATTATAAATATGCTAAATTACACTCAGTACATTAAATATATAATAACATAATGTATTAAGAAAATAAAATAAGAAAAAGTAACAACAATGATAAAGGTATAAGATTATTGAATATAGAGCTTGTGTATGGTGTGTATGTGATATAACAAATAATCTGCACGTACTGTTAAGAAACACTAACAAAGCCCATGAATGTTTGCTTACGATATTATTTTTCGATACTATCTTAAAAGATAAATAAATATGAAACGAAATAAATATATTTTTAAAAATACAAAATTGAGAGATTTAACACGTGCCGTAAAGTTGGCGACAATAGTCAAATTACTGACTAATCGCCAATAACTCAAAACACACAACACAACAGTTCAGCTCTTATTTCATATACGGTACAGTGTGACACACATGTGGGACTGAGCATCGAGCAATAAGGACGAGGCACTTCCAGCTCCAGCGAAGCAGTCTATTAATTATAGAGATAATTGATTGCCTTTGTATTATACTACGAAATAGGAATGTGTGATCGAGCCATTTTGAATATTCGCAATTGACAAAATCCTTGAAAGAATGAGCATGTTGAAAGTTGCGACGAAGCTTTACTGAGCAGCGTTCGCTCCAGAAGTGGTCGGGGAAGTTGCGGCTGAGAGTCGACGCATCTGTGGTGTTCGGCCGGCATCGAACATGGTAAGAGAAAGACCGTATGGAGCATGAGTCTGCATTTGGCTAACTCGGAACCGGGACAACTCGCCTGCTGCAAAAAGTCAGTCTTTGCAGGTTTAGGGTTAGGTTTAGAATTAGGGTTGGGGTAAGGGTAAAATGACAACAAAATGACAGTTTTTGCAGCGGGGCCGAGTTGTCTCCGTGTGACTCTGAGTAATTAAGCAGTAGGGGCGCTGGTCCCGAGAATGAGGATCGTCCTCATAAACAAGGATATATCCTCATAAACGAGGACAAAATGCGTCCTCAAAAATAAGGGTCGTCTGCATTTTTGAAGACGTTTTTTTTTCATCGTCGCTCTGGGGGTTTCATGTTACAGAACGGCCCTGCTGGCGATGCCATAAATGGATTCCCGGGGGAAAATAACCCTAGTTGTCCGTCTACTTTTATGGGTTGTCCGTCTTCCCAAGGATTTATTGCTCATAATGTGAAGGTCTCTGTACAAAGTCAATGTAAAATGCATCAAGAAAATCATTGGGGAATCCGTTTTTGGCATCGCCAATGCGCCGATCAAAAATATGAAACGTCTGCGAAAATGCAGACGGTCCTTATTTTTGAGGACGCATCGGTCCGTGTTAAAGAAGGACGATCCTCGTTTATGAAGACGATCCTTATTCTCGGACCAGCGCCCCTACTGAGTGTTAAGCCAGGCCCGGCCGCGGGATCCCACATTAAGCTACATAAATTGTGAAGTAGACTAGAATCTATCTATATCGCATCTCCTTATTCCCTAGCTACTACTTTCACTCTTTTTTGTATTCCTTATTCACTAAATAATTGCAGTTTTCTTAAAATTACTTTTTTTTAAAATCTTTTAGAATTGCAGACTGAGGCTAGCTATGTCTTGTCTCCTCCTCTTGCCGATAATATCAATGTCACAAGATATATCTAGCTGGTAAGCTCTTCTTGAAACGGTTTAGGAAGATCAGAGACATCTCCATAGTTGGCGGATAAAGTTATGAGTTTCAAGAAACTGGCCCCAGGGAGCTAATCCAATTCAATCCTTGTAATATGTTAATTTGTCTGAAAGCACAAAAAAAAAGTAAATCAGACCAAAAACAAAGAAAGTTATGAATCAATGTTTGAAATATGAGAGCGCCAATTTTGAAGATCCCACACCTATAGCGATTACAATTTTGTTTTCAATGGTAACTTTCTAAAAAACCTCTGATTTCATTCAAACTTTCACTTCTCTGATTTTTCTGCTTTCCTCTAGAGTAGGTTACTATCAAGAATGGATTTCCCCTTAAAACTATATTCTATCTACTTTTTTGTTGTCTGCATGCAGGAGAATAATAACACTACCTATCATCCTGCTCTTAATTGCTGTAGTGTCAGGTGTGAAGCCCCTTAATCTTTACTGCTCTGCTGTGGGGAATTCTTTGAGAGGTACACAAAATTAAAATCAAATATTGTGTTTACATTACTGAATTATTATTGGTATGAATTAGTGCTGTAACATCACGGATATCTCCAATTCCGTTTAACCGCCAGTCAAAACCGGACGGTTTCGGTTAAACGATTTTATTAAAAAAAAGCAAGCCAGGCCCGTGTGAAAAAGCCTGAAGGACTTTATTTAACTGCGAGGTGCATTTGAAGGCGCCGATTTGTGCTTGAGAACTTGTCACAAATAATAGTAACAATGTCGATTTTAGAAGAATGTGTAAGATCATTAATGTAAATTAAAAAACAGTAGAGGACCTAGGATAGAACCTTGTGGTACGCCGTGTGAAAAAGTTGGATGAAATATTATTATAAACTACATATCTATTACAAAAGAATACTTTCAAACCAAGATGACAGACAAATTGGAGTGTTGTTCTAGTTTCGGAGTGGTGAGTCAATACACAGATTACTGAGCTGGGAGACATTGCCAGGCATAGTGCCAGGTTGAGGGGCATAAATCGAAACTTTAAAAAAAAAATATATATATATATATATATATATTAAACAAAAAAATTATTAAAAAAAAAAACAAAAAAAACAAAAAAAACGGGAAAACGAAACCGCCGTCCAATTGAAAACGGAATCCGCCATGGGCGGTCGGATACCGGACGGTTAAACGTTTGACTACAGCACTAGTATGAATCAATGAAACTTTCAAGGCTTTTACTTCCACACCTACTGGCAGCAAAGTGTTGAGAGTCCATGGAATTGGAAGTTTTACACTTTAGAATTTTGGGGGTTTGGGGTGAAATCTTGGGCTTCTGTTTGTACCAAAGCCTAGCTTGTGCAAGTCCAGCAATAGGTTTTACAATGTTATCATCTGAGGAGAGACGGGGTGATGAAATATATAATTGCCACCCTTATGGTTCTTGGCAGATAATTTGTTTTCTTATCCAATCATCTTGAATTGAATGGATTGATTCTTCTGTCATATTGTGGAAATCTTCCATTGGTTAATTAATGACAGAGATCATGTCACAGGAGAATTAAATATACATGTATAAAGAAGAATGCTCCTGTGGCATCATCTCTACAGTAGGTAGAATATGTAAGGCTGTTATATCTATGTGTGTCAAACACTTGAGCCTTCAAATACCCAGTTTCCTAAAGAGTTAATTTCTTCAAGAAATGTTTTGCTCATGTGATTCTATCAGATTAATATCATGGACTGCTTTGTTTTATCATCAATTTTTAAAGGTTGCCATTGGCTTGAACTACCTTTAAATAAATGTGTTTCACTATCATATGCAGTTTATGTCTTTGAAATCAGGAGCTAGCCAAGATCCTGAATTATGATTTGATCCACTACCAATGCACTCTCTCCCTCTCCAGGTATATCCTGCCTAGTAACCAATTCTGCACTGCTGTGCCTGACACAGAGAACTCACTTCTCATGCATGATGGCCTGCCCAGGTTCAGAGCATTCCATGCTAGCCACGTAGCTCCAGGGATGCAGAAGTTAGTCCACGACTTTGAGAGGGGTATTGGGGATATTGAACACACATACAAAGGTAGAGGATTCTCTTTCTCGTATTGACTTACAAATAATATTCTGGCTTAACAGAAATGACTTAGTCTTAAGGGGTGGTATTCTCGAAAGCGGCCTAAGTTAAATCAGTGGCCTAAAGGTGGTTTAAACCATGGACTATCTTTTTTGCTATTCTCGAAGGTGGCCTAAAGATAAGCCAGGCTTAAATACGTCATAGTTCGGCCTAACTTTAGGCGGCTCAGAGGGCAGGTTTAAATACGTCATAGTTCGGCCTAACTTCGCGTGACGTCACTTTTTAGTTAAATTGACTGTCCGCGGAGAGTGAACGGTAAGTTTTGCATTTGAATTTCTATATTTGATAACAATTTACACTCTTTTGTATGGATAAGCGCTCATGAAAGTTACACCAGCTAATAAAGTATTGTTGTTACTTTCATGTTGCTGTACTGGTGATAATCTAAAATGCTTTTAACTGAATAAATTTGGGGAAAACTTGGTAAATGTTCAAAGTGTTGCAGACCAGTCCCATACGTGCAAATAATTGTCGGTTAACATTTTCGTTTCCTGAGATTGAGCAATTTCTTACCGGGTAATTGTTTTCTTGGCACTATTGTACTTTCGTACGCATATACCACCTTAACACCAACTTAAAACTATCATTGCTAGACGTATAAACTACTGTTATAGTGGATTTTCGAGACGCTGTTGCCTAAAAGTGGACTAGCACTAGCTAGGCCTAAATTTAGATCTAGCTGTCTCTTTCGTTCGTTAGCCTCTGATTTGGGTAGGGTCGGCTCCTCTTTTTCAGCCGACCCTACCCAAATCAGAGGCTAACGAACGAAAGAGACAGGCATTTCGGTCTGGTATCACCTCTGCCTGAGCTACAGTGCTAGTTGTGGCTGTTGGTGCGATAATTTTCTACAGGATGATGATGATTTTCATAACCAACCATCCCCCCCCCCCCCTCCCCTAAGAAAAACATTTTTTTAAACAACTAGGTCTAGACCTAGATCTAAATTTCATCAATAAGAGTCTAGTCCACTGGCGTACCTATGGGGGGGGGGGGGCAGGGGGGGCAGAGTGCCCCCCCTGACGGGCTCCAGGCGAGAAAAAAAAAGGGGGAAAGAAAAGAAAAGAAAGGAAAGGAAAGAAAAAGAAAAAAAGAAAAGGGAAGAAAAAAAGGAAAAAAAGAGAAAAAAAGAAAAAGGAAAGAAAAAAGGAAGAAGAAGAGAAAAGGAAGAAAAAGGGAAAAGAAAAGGAAAGGAAAAAAATGGGGAAATTAAAAAAAAAAGACCATGGCCGTACGCACCAGGGGGGGGGGGGGGGGCAGTTGACCCCAGATATTTTGAAACTGACGTACAGTTTTTTTCCTGAAAATGTAGTGTAGGCCTATACCAAATCCTTCAATTCTACTTTTGAAAATGCAAAAGTAGCCTCATGACCAGTTCGGTCGCTCGAACTCCCTTCACTCCTTTTGCTTTTGAGATTCTTCGAAAACTTTTAACGCATCTTTCCCCCTCCCCCACCAGAAAAATATTCCGCATACGGCCCTGAAAAATTAAGACAAATGAAAATAGGAAAATATAAGTGATATAACAAATTCGAAACTCTTCGCTGGCGCGAACTGCTTGCTAGCCTATTTTGTATTAAATGTTTTCACTTGCTCGTCCCCCTGAAAAAAGAAAAGGATTAGCATTGCCTAGAATACAATTGTGTCTGCCCCGACTGGCCCCGACCTGCAACCATGGCAACAATAACACACAGTGTATGTACCAAATGTTACTAAAAGAGAGTAATTCATTTTTCTCGCTCGCTACACTTGCTCGCGAATAAAATGAATAGATATTGCTTTGGAAATAATTGTGCCCACCCTTGACCTGCAACAATATCATTAAAAATGGAAGAGTTTTTTCGCCCTCTCGCCAAAAAGGAATTGAATCGCGTTAAACGCGATTGCGTCCATCCTGACCTGCACCAATACAAACAAGTTTATTTATTAATTTCTATTAAAAGAGAATTATTTGTTTTGCTTGCTCGCTATGCTCGCTCGCCAAAATGGAATTGACACCGCTAACGTGCCCGCCCCAACCTGCAACAACCAGTTAATAATTATGTACCAAACGTTATTCAAAGAAGTTTTGGTGTGCTCGTGCTCGCCAAAACGGAATTAACATCACCTTAGACATGATTGTGTAAGCCCTGCCCTGCCCTGCAACAAAAAAATCTGAAATTTATGAACCAATATTATTATCATTACAAAAATTTTGCTCGCTCGCTACGCTCGCTCGCCAAAATAGAAATAACACCGCTTTTACTAATCACGTCCCTGACATGGAACAATGAACCCAAGTTTATGTACCATATTTTCCCTATAAAAGAGAAGTGATTTTTTGCTCGCTCGCTAAAATAGAAATAACACCGCTTTTAATAATCACGTCCCTGACATGGAACAATGAACCCAAGTTTTATGTACCATATTTTCCCTATAAAAGAGAAGTGATTTTTTTCGCTCGCTCGCGGCTACGCTCGCGAGCTCGTGGAATTATGTGCCCACCACTAACCTGCTACAATATCATTAAAAAGAGAAATGTAGGGGGTTGCCTGCCCGCCAAAATGGGATTGACATTGCCTTAAACACGATTGTGCCCGCCCCCGACCTGCAACAATGAAACAAATTTTATATAGCAATTCATTGAGAGAAAGATGTATTTTGGCTCGCTAGCTAAAATGGGTATAAAATCACCCTAAACACAATATTGTTCCCGCGCCCTGCATGGGACAATTGAACCAAGTTTAAGTGGCAATTATTAAAAAAGAAGTGATTTTTTTCTTGCTCGCTACGCTCCTTTGCAAAAAAATGGAATTAACGTCGCTAACAAGTGAATGTTCCCACCCTCAACTTGCAACAATACCAATTTATATACCAAACGTTACTTAAAGATTTTTTTTTGCTCGCTCGCTCGCCAGAAGTGAAAGTTAGCATCGCCTTTTTTGTTTGTTTCGGTCGCTTGCCCCCCCTGACGGAGTACCCCAGGTACGCCACTGGTCTAGTCTAGACAGGTCTAGTAATAGAAATTGAAAGGAAATGGACAGAAGCTTCCTTTTTTGACATACATTTGCTGATAATGTTACAGTAGTTTAGTCTAATAATACTATTAAGCCTAGTTAGTAAACTACAGAGAAAGAGAAATTGTAATTTCTTATCAAATATCAACATAATTAATTTTCATCTTGATTTTCTGCTATTTCAGGTTCTTTTCAATTGATGCATGGGGATGAAAAAAGAAGGCCTCTCCCAAGCTACGGTGTCCCGCCTTGTGAAGTCCATCTCAATAGCCATTGCCAGGAGATCGGACCAATACATCTCAATTCCTTCAACAAGAGAGGCAGTCCTGCAGAGTGCAGACCCAACATGAATTTTATAATTACTGCCATTTCCCTGGCGTTAATATGGTCGGTGCTATTGATTGCACCCACATAGGCGTCTTCAAGCCAGTTGGCCCAACACCAGTTATTTCCTGAACTCGAAAAATAGATACTCCATTTTTCTTGGAAAGTCTGCTGGTGAGTAAAGCTGTAATTACTTCTAAATTTGGTAAACTAAATCATGTTTATACAATTTTTATTAAAAAGATCTGCTGATTTCATGAATCTGCAGATGTGTCTACAGGTACATTATGAAGTGATTTAAAATTGTTTTGTCTGATGAATGTAGGTGCAAACTACACTCAAACTTTTATTCATTTTACATCGGCACGAGCTAATATTTTCATATTTGCCATGGCTACCAGTCACTCCTGACAGTGACAGCTTGGCCTAGACTTTTGGGTGGATATATCTCTGAAAATAAGACACAAATAATCAACAGTTGATTAACTACTTTCAAATTTGGGTCAGAAGAAAATTCAAACCTACCACTAACAATTCTAGACCATATAAGACTTAACGACCTACAGACTGCAGTACAGTACAGTGCAGTAAATTTTCATTTTACTTTTTCCCCTTTCACGAAGCTCATTTTGGGAGATAACATAAACAATAAGACAATCTTTGGTCTAATGTTAGATTGAACTAAAATGGAAAAGTTGGGCTCTAACGATTAGGGCCTTGTAAAAGCTACAACCCAGGCTGCGTTTACATCTAGGTTAGGCCAACTGTCGGCTGGTTATCTAAGTAAGATGTAGACCTCTAGACTTGATTTTAGGAAAGGGACTAACTTGGCTATAGACTTTAACTACTTAGGGCTTTCTTAGGCCATGACATGGCAAGTACAACTGGGTGAAAGCACATTTATGAGATAGTACTGCAAGAATGTGTATGTTTGTTCTTGACTTTAAAAGAGATACCGGTAGTCATTCTGTAAATCAATGATTACTAGTAACTGAGTGGGGAGGGGGGGCCTAGTCACTGCCTACATGAAAGGCGCCTTAATTTTTTTTTAAAGTTAGAATATGATTGACACTATAACTAAGACCAAATATCAATGTAGTAGATCTTTGATATTTTAATGAGGTCTAAACCTTTTTATTTTTGTTTCAGGATGATGTTCTTCTTCAGTAAAATAAATGAAGGCAAATTCCCTGATAATTGAGACAAATTCAGAGAGAGGAAGGAGAACTACTGAGCTGCTGAATTTCTGACAGGTAGGCTGTACGAAAAAGTTGTTGTTTGTATGCCCAGGTACTTCAAGGAAGGCATTTGTTCATTCACATATTTCCATCAATACTTTCATGTAATTGATTATGCACTCCACTTTTACCACAATGTACATGCAAGACCTTTTTAATGTTTAACAGAAATAGGTTTCAATGTGCTTCCTTTCATTCTTTTCTCTTTTCATTCAACAGACATACTTGCAAGGACTATGAAGTTCTACTTAGCCTCTTCAATGAACCAGACTCCATCTGCTGTAACTGTGACTGCATGGGGATCAAAACCTTTGTATTATAATTCTCATAACATGACGCTATGGTAACAAACAAGCAACCATTGATAAAAAGCCTGATATGTCCTTGTTTGTGTGTGAACCACAAAGCAACCATCACTCATAAGGATGTTTTTATGTACATCAGATGTTCATTGTTTTACTGGAAAAATTGTGATTTTGAATCATTTAAGAAATCATGTTTTATAATGTGTTTATAATATAGTGCAAGTCATGATATAACAGATTCCCTGCAAAAGAAACACGGCTCAAAAGTAGACTATGCTTTGTTTTAAAAATAAGTGGGAGAATCTAATGTAACAAATGCATTACATTTAATTCTAATAGTTTCAAGTAGCAGATTATGAGGCTATTGGAGCTTAATATTTGATTTTGTCCTTCAATTTTATAATCGTATTCATCGTGAATTACAATCTTTTCTGTTTTAAGAAAAATAAATAAATTGAACATAATTGTTGATATGTTATATACAATATTCCTTTCATATCTTTTGATTTTAAGTGTGCATACTGTTGGGTTCATTGAATTATACATGGAAAAAGTCTGGAAATAGAACAGTGAGAAAACAGAGAGCTAGCGAGAGAGAGAGAGAGAGAGAGGAATAGAGTAGAAGAGAAAGGGAACCAAAATGAGAAATAAACAATGATGTGAGATAGTGTGTGTGTGTGTGAGAGAGAGAGAGAGAGAGATGGAGATAGGGAGAAAGAGTTTTTTTTTTTTTTGGGGGGGGGGTATAGTGCCCCCTTTTTCAAATGCCCCTTTTTATATAGGAAAGTGCCCTTTTAATACTTTGTAAGAAGTGCCCCTTTTTCCATAGGAAAAGTGTCTCTTCCCCTTTTCACCTCTGATAAGTGCCCCTTTAATTTTGACACGCGCCCCTTTTACTTTGACAATTTTCCTTTGCAATAAGTGTCAATTTTCCATTGCTATAAGTGCCCTTTTAAATCTCTAGTAAGTGCTCCTTTTCAGGTACGAGAAGTGCCCCTTAACCTCTGATAATTGCTCTATTTGAATCTGAGAGGTGCCCCTATTAACAAAATTATCGGTGCCCCTTTTCTTTCAACAAATGCAAATTTCCTTTATTATAAGTGCCTCTTTTTCATTCTCATAAGTGCCCCTTTTAAAATATGTTCAATGCCCCTTTTCAGGTGCGATATGTGACCCTTTTCACCTCTGATAATTTCCCTTTTAACAATGATACAATTCCAGCAAGTGCCCTTTTTGTTGGTGCTGCCCCCCGCTTTGGAAGTCGCTCCGCCGTCCCTGGACGTCATATTGCTCAAGTTGTCGAGGTGATGCATCCTCTCCACACTGCGCGCATCCATTGTCTTAGCCCATTGTCTTAGTGCATTGTGACGTCATATTGCTCAAGTTGTCGAGGTGATCGATGCATCCTCTCCACACTGCGCGCATCCATTGTCTTAGTGCATTGTGACGTCGCAGCTTCGGTACTGAGCATGTGCAGAAACCGTAACCATGGTGAATAATCCATGGACTAAGTTAGGCCAGGTTTAAACCATGGATCAGTTAGGCCACCTTTCGAGAAATGAAAATGACTTAGGTCAGCGGCCTAAGTTAAGCCTGGCCTAACTAAACCACGGTTTAACTTAGGCCAGGTTTAACTTAGGCCGCTTTCGAGAATACCACCCAAGGATTCTTTGACTCAAGATGTGTGATACAATAACAATAGTAATGTCACATTTGGTTAGAAAAAATAAAGTGCAAGTCAGTCTAAAGATAGTTAGTATAATTTCTTACCCAATATGAATATGAAGCAAATTATGTCAGCCTATTATGAGAAATATATGTCAAAACTTCATGTCATAAATATATATTGTATATATCCATATATTTCCTTACACAATTGTATTTGTTTACAAGAGGTTGTTATCTTACTGGCACTGTGAAGATTAATCATGTTATTGGTTGCCTTGCTTTCATCAGGTTATACTACCAGTGATTTGAGCTGGCCCAAGGTATCAGACCCCTTAGAGAGGCTAGGTTCCCCTTTAGAGTTTGGCTGGGGTATGGTGTCACACCTCAATGGAGTCAAGAATAACCAGGAGCTCCGGGAAGCATACCAACAAGCTCAACCATCAGTTGTCATGGTTTCCAGCAAACTTGCACAAAGCGAAACCATCTACAATGCTATGAAGGTAAGTGCAATTCCCAGCATATTTTTATGAACATGACGGACAAAGAAAGAGGACAAAATATACAGTTCCTCATTCTACCCTCAACAATTGCTGTGGTAGATAAAGGAACATCCCTTCACTGCCATTTATGTAAACATGCATATTCACCTGTTCTACACATTTGTACATAATAGCAGTGAAGGGATGTTCCTTTGTCTACCACAGCAATTGTTGAGGGTAGAATGAGGAACTGTATATTTTGTCCTCTTTCTTTGTCCGTCATGTTCATAGTGTATTAGCCTGTAGCTGAATTCTCTTATTCACATAGGCTTAATACAAGGACTTCTCAGTTCTCGTGAGCATTTATTTATTCATCTAAAATGTCTCATTCATAAATCTGTTACAGCCTGTAGGAAGATAACATTTTAAGAAATACCTTGTATCCAGATGATGCAAACAGAAATTGAAATTAATATAGTACAAAATATGAATTTTGATAGAGAATGATCTGATAGCAACATATAATGTACACATTCATAACCTGATTCATTATCTATTCCATTTTCCTCTTTAAGATAATCCACAGTCTTGGTAAAAGTTAAAGGGGGAATATCAAAGTTCAACTACATATTTGATGTGCTCTGGAACATCATAATTTTCAACAGATTTTTATGACTTCAAAATTTGTAAGAGATATCTATATTTGTAATGGCAGAATCTTTTTGTTGTGAATGCCTCATATATATTGAATCATTTCCAAACGTGACATTCAGCGAATATGTCTGCCTATGCCGATACATCTCAAAATACTGAAACATTGGGAATTCTCAAAGGTGAAATGAAATTTTAGGTGCCCAAGTTAACCAGACCGCGGTTAGTGCTATAAAAACCAGTGCTGGTATCTGTTTTAAAGGATGTGGTAACCTCTATAAGTGCAATGATTCATTCTGTCTGCTCGCATGTATTCCAACTTCTAAATCATATGGAACCTGAATAATGACACATTTCAAATACACACCAGCTCGTAACCTTCGCTCACCAACTGACAAATATAAGCTACTTATTCCCAAATCCAGACTTTCAGCTCAGCTCAACGTTCTACAGTGGCTGCTTTGAAAACATGAAGCAATATTCCCCTTTCCATCAGAGAATTAAACTGTCTTGCTTCTAAGTTCTTTCAAAAGATCTCTTGAAACATACTTCTTTCCTCAGTGACCTAAGTGCGATTTACGTCTATGTATTTTATGTTTCTTCTTCATACAGTGTATCTGTAATTTTATAAGCACTGTGGAATTTTTATTTTAGTGCTCCTTTTTGTTTTACTGCTCCTTTTTTTATTTAGTTCTCCTTTTTGTTTTAGTGCTCCTAATGATCGCTATTATTATTGGTTGTATGTTTCAGGAGCTGTTACAGCATGCAGATAGAATGAACTTTGACACCCCACAGCATAGAATACTAGAATCAGCAGTCAGACAAGCCAAGCAAGGTGGAGTCGAGCTGACAGGCAAAGACAAAGAGACATTTAATCAGATCAGGCTACAGTTAGCCAAGCTAAGCAATGACTTCAGGTGAGACATATAGATCTTCTTCTTCTTCTTCTTCTTTGGGGTTAAGTCTACCTCCTTCACAGTTGAAGATTCTTGCAGACTGATGAGTGTGTGTGTGCCATGACTCCTGTGAGATCCTCCCCCAAATGGACATTGCTCTAACTTTTGATTGTTAGTTTTACCCTATGTCTACATGAATATCTAGAAACTTTGAAGATTAATGCTGTCAAACCAGAAACGTTCATGTGTGACATTTTTTTCTTCCTTTCTTAAATATCCAGACTTGAGAGTTTCGTTCAGGTAATTTATAATTTTAAATTATAGCACCAAAGTGTTTTATTTCATGATACATGTAGTTGTCTGCTGGAACAATGATCATATTTAACTATTCATAACAGCATTGGGACCCAACATTGTTGGTATTACCGTAAACAATGAGATATTGAAAAAATAGGGAGATAAAGACAAAAAATTCCATGCGTTGTACATTATAACCATATGTTTACTTATTTTGATCAAATCGTTATAGCAACAATGTTCTTGATGCTACCAAGGCGTTCAGCTTAGATCTCAATGATGTGAAGGATGTAGAAGGTTTACCTGCTTCTCTCAGACAACTCATGGCTGCTTCAGCTGCTTCCCCTGGGTCTCAACAGTAAGTCAGTGTAATAATAATAATAATAATAAATACTCAGTTTTTATATAGCGCTTATTACAATCACTAAGCGCTTTAGCTGTGCTGCCATTACGGCGCTCTAGCATTTCAAAGAATTAATTCCTGCCAGGTACCCATTTACATCACCTGGGTTGCGTGTGGCAAATGTAGATCAATGTCTTGCCAAAGGACATTAGTGCCGCAACGGGTCTCGAACCGCGGACCTTGTGATCGACAGTCAGGCGACTTAACCACTCTACCACCTCTCGGCACCTCTATTGTGTAACAAAGAAATACTTAGATATTGAATTGAATTGAATTGAATTTACATGGTTTATTAAAATAATATAACAAGTCACAGCTTAAAACTGATACATCTTGAATTCATGAATAAAAGTGCATCTTATAAATACATGCAAATACATCATATAAACCAAATGTTTAGTAGAGACTTGATGGAAAATAGAGAATAGGGGTTTAGATAGGGTTAGGTGAGGAAGAGTTGAACACAAAAGATGAGACTTTCAAGCATGTTGATGCAAGTCTAACAATACATCGTTTGTATTGTATTTTTAATGTCATAATATCCTATCTAAAATGAATTTACATCAATATTTGTTTCCAACAAAGAAATTTAAGACAAGCTGTATATTTGATGAATTCTGATATTCTTGGTAGAATCTACGATCTCTCATTAGATTTCTGTGATAAAAGCAATTCAATGTTCATCCCCAAAATCTTAGAAACCACCAGTACCTACTGATTTTGTTGTAATAATTTTATTTCACCTTCCAAGTTGAAAAATAGCTACAGCCAAGGGGAAACATAGTACTTGTATAACAAGGTTATTGGCCCTAATTCGCAAATGAGGTTTAAATTTAACCCATGGTTTAAATCTTCATTTACATAACCCATGGTCTAAAATTAGCGCAAAATAAGCGCGACACAGTCAGAGGTCCAATACTAGACGCACGCAAGCAAGGTACTATTTTGCACTCATGTTTAAACCATGGGTAATGTAAATGAGGGTTTAAACCATGGGTTAAGTTAAACCTCATTTGTGAATACGGGCTATTAGGTTTACTATCAATATGTTGATATTTAAATTCTTCTGGAATGATGATCAAAGAATAATTAATCAGAATGACAGAATTACATTGTATACAGGATTGAAAAGTGAGACGTATGTTTGTATTTTTATTTCAGGGTAGACCCAGATCAAGGTCCATGGAAGTTGACCCTTGACCTTCCCTGTTTTGAGCCGTTTATGAAGCACAGCAGACGTCGTGACCTGAGAGAGATAGTCTACAGAGCTTATGTGACCAGGGCCTCCAGTGAGAGTCATAACAATAGTGGCATCATAGAAGATATAAGAAGACTCAGGTATGGAGGGGAGATTCGCTGTTACTTGGTTCTACTTGGAAAATAGGAGCAAATTTGATGTGTCGTAATCTCCACGCTATTTTTCTTTTGTATCACTAGCCTGGTAAATACTTTTACTACATTGTGTAAGCCATGGCATAAATATTTCTGCAACTTGCAGGGGCAGATTAGCAATAGGGACATGTTAGGTCTTCGGTGGACACCAAGTGGTATTTAAGTTTCAGGTTTTAGTTGATTTGTTGTTGGAGAGTTTGCTAATCAAAATGAAATTATTATAAAGTACCTAACCGCAGAGCAGCTTGTTGCTGTAATACTCCTAGACAAAATTTAAATCATCCACAAAGTTTGCCACTAACCAATTCTATCTTGCAATATACGCTGAACATATGCATTGGAGTGGAGTGGAGATTGTGCACACATTGTGTGCAGGCAAGCATTGAATCCAATGACCGGGTAATAGTATATCTGTAAAGCGCTATATAAAAGTGGAATATTATATTATTATTATTATAAAGTGTATGTGTATTACCTACAAACATGTTCATATTTGTGACCTCCAACAGAAGAGAGATCTCTGCATTGCTCGGTTACAAGGATTTTGCTGCCCTCTCTCTTGAATCTAAGATGGCTGGGCAAGCAGAGAATGTGTGGAAACTCATCCATAACCTAAGAGACAGGAGCAAGGAAGCAGCCAAAAGGTAGGTCCTTGATGTCATATGGATACTAACCATGTGGATAGGATACCAAGTCAATCTTGTTCAAATTTTGTTATTTCAATGTAGATAACGCTATAAATATATATATATACCCCTGGTATATGTAGGAAGATACTTTTGCCTGCTGAGGCGCAGATCCAGCCGGCGACAGGGGAGGGGGGCCAATTCGTGAGAAAATATTGAGCAACGAAACAGCCAGCCGGTGAATAAGCGGGGGGGACACTTTTTTTTGCCCAAAAAATTTGCAATTCAGTTGGGGGGGGGATAGTGAGCACCCCCCCCCCCCCCCCCCCCCTTCCTCGCTGGATCCGCCACTGGCAGAGCTTATATCTTTGGTGAAGCCATAACAAAATCTGTGGGGAATTGCTACCATTATGAAAGTCATCTTCTGCGATAAGGTTTAAATATGGATACACAATTTTTCTTGTCCTAGGGAGCTGTCTGAGCTGCAGTCTTTTGCATCTTCTAATGGTTTCACAGAAGACCTGAATCTGTGGGATCTCTCATTCTGGGCAGAGAGACAGAGGGAACATCTCTTCAGGTTTGTATATGTTTTTGTATTTATCAAAAAACTTAATTCACATGGTACATGAATATTTCGTTGTACATTACACAGACATGTACACAAATGGAGAATTTTTTGGAGAGAGATACATGGAAACAATTATATTGGTACTAGTATGTGTTTATTCATTACTTCAAACTACATTAAATGATTAAAAAATGACAAACAGTAATTCGTATACAATTTTGAGATATGACGCAACACATAACAGTTTTGTACTAGCTGAAAATGTATGTTGACAGGCTGTTAGTTTCATTTCATGTGGTTTTAAAGTATTCAAGATGATAAACACTTAGCATAAAATGTTGAGTTATTATTCACATATGAAATTTTTCATATTTTATTCAGGGTCTCTTTCTTGATTCTCCTCCTGCTTGTAAACTTGTGTCATTTTTTTTTTCTTCAAATACTCTGTTTTTCATAACTTTATTATAACAGTATTAATATACATGTAGACATTACCAGTATATTATTTTATTTCTTGTTCTATAGCTTTAACGATGAGGATTTGAGGCCTTATTTCCCACTCCCCAAGGTGTTAGAAGGGCTCTTCAATCTGACTTCATTCTTGTTCTCTGTCCAGATACAGGTTGGTATTACTCATCTTAGTTTTCTGTGGATTAAGATGTGAATATTCAGATGTTGTATTCTGATATGAAGGGGTAAACCTCAGTGCCTTCAATATGTGGTAATGAATGGCAGCTGTGCACAACAAAGGTCCTGAGCGTATTCATTGAGCTTTGTGTTATAAGATATAGAAATATGAAGAGCATTTCACTTACTGTACATCATATGAAAAAAAGCCATCACAATTTACCTCATATCGGAGCGAGGCTAAATTGTGAAATATGCTCTTGATGTATTCATGTATCAATCCATGATAAAAGAATGATTTGGTTATTTTCATCCCTCTGCATCACAACTATAATGCGCTCTATCAGTACCTGCATGCCAGATTAATATAGCTATTGTTAAATGATAAACATCAGTTGGTTTGGTCCTGAAATGTCATAATGATTGTCAGTTCTACAAGATATGGACCGGTGGATACGTCAACGGACTGTGGGTCACAGAGGTAAAGTAAATGGGTACCCGATAAGAAGAAATTCTGTGAATGCTTTAGTGCCTTATAACGACAGCTCGGTAACAGCTGAGAAAATGATATGATACCTCGTATAAAGTGCAGTAGAGAACATTCATATAGAAGCTGCGCTATATAAATTGACCTGTTATTATTATTATTAAATATGCCATAATAGTTGCAAGAAGAAAATACCAAATGCCCTAATTCATTTGATGTTTGTTTATAGCCTACAGGAGATGGTGAAGTTGAGAAATGGCATGACGATGTGCAGTTCTACAAGATTTTCAGTAACAAAGGTAAATCCATTTCATATATGATTTGAAATGAACATTTATTGATTAAGTTCCCACTTCTCGATGTTGCATGTCTTGATTTGGAAGTAATTAATGATCAAAGATTACTGAATAGGATTTTTAAAAGTAACAGTTTTGCTTATGGCACTGGTTTTTTTAACTATGACCAAATAGCTTAATGACCCTTTGACAGCCTGAAACTTTACAAAGATAAAGAATTAGAAATCAGTTACAACTTTTTCTTGTAGCATGGACCTAGGTTAACCTCCCATAGTTTAACGAAAAAAATTCAGCGTTGCTTTATGTGCATGAGGTATCCCTGAACAGCCAATTGTTTACGGAATTTTGTAACAAAATTGACATACCTTTTTTGTTGGAGCCGAAAAAAATATATACCCACAAGCAATATGTTTTTTTTCTATTGATGATTAATGAGCATGGGTGGATCTTAAAGAAAGTTAACAGTAATCTGAATTAACTCCTGTATTTTGATAGAACAGTGCAATTGAAAATGGTGTTTCGGACGTTACATTTTCCGTAAACAATGTAGGCCCTCATTTAACCCACTAGAACAATCATTTAATGAGATTGTTTATGGTTTGAATAAGCTTATTAGTTACTCCAAGTCATTAAATTAAAAGAAAATATAATTTAATTGTAGTAGCGCTTATATTATAAATATATTCAAAATTTGAAAAAGTTGTCTCATTTTCCGTAAACAATTTTGTAACGTCCGAAACAACTTTCAATTTGAAGTAGCAGAAAATAAATGAACTGCAGGACTTATCTTTCGTAACATTTTTTAAACATTTCATGGCGGCTACCCACCAAAAAAAAGAAATTTGCAATACATCATTACAATACATAGTTAAAACCAATTTTCCGTTAACAGTTGTAACGTCCGAAACAAATGTAACTTCCGATACAAAAAATATCAAAAATGTGATGATAATCCATATTTGAGGGTATCTGGAGTGAATAAATCATTATGAAATAAGTTATTATAAGTCTTAACACAAATCAAAACACAAATCAGGTCTTTCAAATCCAATAATTTTGTGTAAACTCAAGAAGGGTGTTTCGGATGTTACACTATTTGATTGTTAACACATAGTTTGCAAATTTTCGATCATATGTGCAAGTTACGATTTCACAATGCACACTCCTGTTAAAAACACTGTTTTGATAATTTCATTTAGATCTAAATATACAAATATGATGCAAAAAAAAATCAAATTTTCCGTAAAATATCTAAATTTTCTGCAAAATTGACTTATAAAACATCAATATTGAAGCCACACTTTGTGGTGCGAGGCATTCCTGGCTGCTTTAGTATATCCTTAATTGTAATTTATCAGAAAAAATCTCAATAAAAGTGACTCATAAAATTTATTCAGCCATTTTAACAGCACTTTCTGTTATGCTGTTAGCACGTTTCGGATGTTACATTAAACTGTTAACAGACATTTTCATAATTTAACTGGTTCAAATGAGGGGCAAAGATAGATGTGAGAATAGCACATTTCAATTTTTCAACCTCTCCTCTTACTATTTACATTGCTGTGTGTTTGCAAATCATCACGTTTTCATTTTTACAGAGGTTGTTCCAAATTATGTCATATAACCAAAGATTGTATGGTCAATCTAAACTATTTGGTAGGTTACAAAAGCTCAAAATCACCCACTTAAGCAATACCCAGTGTACATGTACATGACACGGGTATGATACAGGTATATAAAGTTGATAATATCAAGCAAATTAAAATGTTTTTCTAAAAATGTATGGGAAATATGGATTTTCATTTGAAAATACCTTTTAAAAAGGGCACTCAGTACACGTAACTAATCTGTGTAGAAAGTACATACATGTATAAAAGAAAAGGGCATAAATACCAGTAATACCTTATTTAATGATCCTAAACATATACATGCAGTATCTTCCTCAAATCTATGTATACATACAAAATGTATAAGCTAGTGTAGGGATTTATTTTGAACTTCTGAAACTCCCCTTCATATCCATGATTCATCCCTTTTACATTAATAGGTCATCCCTCATTCACATTCACCCTTTTCATCCACCATCCTTTCATCTGTCTATCTCTCTCTCTCTCATTGGTTTCAATGTTCACCTGATGCAGTCAAGCTTATATGAATATTCAATATATACCCTTTGTTTATGTTTGAATATTCAAGAATACTTTGTGATGTTGATTTATACTTGTATGGGACTATATGAATATTTATTGATTTATTCTACTTTGCATGGAATGTATATGGAATGCTACATAAAATGGTGTAATGCTTTTACACAATAAAACCTGGTCAGTTAGCTAGTAGTTATCAATCCTACAACATGTCTGCTGGGCTGCCTCTGTGTTAAGAGTGCTAGGAATTATCTGTTAGAACCGCAACCCTACACTAGTGTGAAATATAAATGGGCTGTCCGTTTTTTTTTTTTTTCCCTCTACAAAATGTCAAAGTTGGGGGTGCGGCGCTGCGGCCTTATCGCCGGCAAATACGGTACATGTTTAACCTACACTGTATATTGTTTGTCACCTGTAATATAGGCACAGCAAGAGTTAAGATCTATCAACCAACCAACCGACCAACCAATCAATCCATCCATCCATCAATCGGTCATCAATTAAATAAATAAATAAATAAATACTTATTTAAGAGCATTAAAACATATTGTCGTTTGAAACAGCCTCCTAATACAAATAGTGGTAAAGGATGATTGTTACTACAGTAGTATTATAACCTAAAACATACACAATTTTAAAATACATCAAATATGTCTCATTCTCGAGATGTACATACATGTACATTAGGATTCACTTATTTCTTATTACCGTACTTACATGACTGGGGGTACTTTTTTATAGTTTTATTTTTAAAAAGATTTGTCAATGTTTCAGTGCTTACATACATGTATGTGTTAGTGATATTATTGAATGACACACTATATAGTTGAAGGCAAAGAACATTAGCAAGCTGATTAAACATCTATATTGTAGAGTTTGTAGAAATTGATGATCTCATTGAAATGTTAACATCGTGTAACATCCGAAACAAACCATAGTATACATTTCACACTGTTGTTCATAACATGCAATAAAGAGTATGTTTCTAAGTGAATTTTCTAAGGAGTTTTGATGACTACAATTGCTATTAGCTTCATATTTCACTCTGTTAGATCACATAAGCATTTTTAACTACCGGTACACGTTCTTGAAATGAATAATATACCTTACATAAATTGAGTGGTCGATGAAGACAAACTTGGTATACATGTATGTGCTAAACTAATTAAAACTGCACAATTTTTTTCCATAAATGTTACAGAAGTATTCTTCTGCAAACAATTAATGTAACTGAGGTCAATAATACCTAAAGAAAAGCAATTAACTTGAATAAAGTTATAATGTTAACAGTGTGTAACGTCCGAAACATCAGTGGTGTGCCATATGAAAATTATTAGGCAATGCACTGGTTCCCAATTTTTTTGCATGTATTTACCTTATATCATCAGTTGTTATAATAAAATAAGTTTGACCAAAGAAAAAAGCATTGAAATAAAAACTTGTTATTGTCAAAACCCTAATTTAGGGCTATTTTTCACTTTCAAGGGATACAGAATCTGTATTTTTCAAGATAGAAACTCAACAATTTGCATAAATAATCTCTGAAACATATTCTTAAAGACCCAACATATTTAAAGGTGTAGTTAATAGCAAATGAGTTTTATATCACAGTTATTAGATATGCTATAGTTCACAATAAAATTGTAAAAACTCAAAGTATTCATATCTGGTGAATAAATAAGGAGATAGATTAAGGTCCAGAATTTGCATTTCTCAAAAATATGATTAGTCCTGATCCTAAAAATACAAGTTTGAAGTGAGTAAACATAATTTCATTTTGGACCCATTTGTGGACACATTTGGTATAAGTTAAAAAAAACCAGTGCCTTATTGCAGTCATTTCAATTTTTCGCATCTCCTGTTCTGTCTTTCATTCTTGCCACTCCTCATTCTGTAAAGTTTAAGTTACTTCAATGCCTTACTGAATGGAGTACATTTTGTAAATTCTTTTCTTCATCTTTGCTTTTGTTTTATTGTCATTTAGTGGTTTACAATAAACATAAATACCCAACTAATGAACAGCCAACAACAATACATGGTAAAGATCATACCAGTGTGCATAGTTTCTTTTGATGGTGGTGTCAATTTTTGTGTCTTTTCTAATGAAATGTATGTACCGGTATGTGATATTGTTTTACATGTATATTTGTATTGTGTTTGTATCCTTGCCAGGAGAGCACATAGCATCGTTCTACCTTGATCCATATTCCAGACCTGCTGAAAAGAGAGGAGGGGCTTGGATGGACCAATGTCAAGGTAATATAAAATATAATTGATTTACCGTTATATAGGATGTGTAAGCAATGGATAGCGAATGGCTACATGCACACAGAGGGAACAAAAGGAGATCAAACCACTACAAGTAAAGACGGATAAACATGTAGAACAAGCGAGAGAGAGAGAGAGTCAACATTAATTTTAATTGAAGACCTACTGAAATCAAAAGTGGGAGAGGGCAAAATGAGAACAAGACAAAAAGACTTGTGTTAAAAAATATTGCATGAACCGATGTAGATGGATGGCAATATGAATGTGATAACCCGGCTTTTATAATAATAGGTACATTTATGTAGCACAGCTACTATATGAAAATTCTCTACTGCTCTCAATACAAAGAATCATAATATTAATAATAATATTTGAGATTTGTAAGGTGCAAATCCACTTTAAAGCAAAGGCCTACAGGGTACCCATTTACTTCACCTGGGTGGAGAGTGGAAAATGTATATAACTGTCTTTCCAAAGGGCATTAGTGCCGCAGCAGGACCCATAGTGTGGTGGCATATCCACTAGTCCTTAACACGATCACGAGACATTATCGAAATGTTACTTATCTTCATCAGTGAAATAGTGTACTGTGATATATTATTAATGAAGAAAGAAAATTAGCAGATGATGATATGTGGGTTCCAGATAGTGAAATTTCAAATTTTGGTCATAATTGGCAGATTGCAAGTAAATGCAACCGAGGAACCCTTGAAATTAAAAAAAAGAGTGATCAACAGTATTTTTTTGTTGTTGCTTTTAGAGCAATTTAACCATCTGCTTTTATTCCATACAAACATTTGATGTAACACAGGCAAGAGTGAACTACTAGGAACGAAGCCTGTGGCATACCTGGTATGCAACCAAACTCCACCTCAGAAAGACAAGCCTTCATTGATGACATTCAGAGAAGTTGAAACACTCTTCCATGAGGTAGGATATGATGATCAAGAGATACATATTTTGTTTGATGTCAGGAATTTGAGATTTAAAGATTTTCTCCTTCTTCATCTCCTTCTTCTCCTCCTTCTTCCCCTACTTCTCCTTCTTCCCCTTCACATCCTCTTCCTTCTTCTTCTTCTTCCCCTACTTCATCTTTTTCTTCTTCTTGCAAAAAAGTATTAAATGTGAAATATTGTGGAACAGGTAAACAAAAACCAGACTGGCCATTTGTCAACTTCAGACAGTTGACCTGTAATGCATAAGATCATGTACTTGTTGTACCTTCTTTAATTTGTAATCCCTCAACCATTATGTAAGCGTCTCTTAGATTGGCCCTTAACCCTTACTGTACTGGGCTATTTTGAGCACCCACTGACTGGGGGGGGGCCTGGGAGGCCCCCCCCCTATGATCTCGGCCGTCGATTGTCCGATGAACACAAAAATTTGCATGTTTGTAGATATTTACGTAAGGAACAAGATGGTATAATTAGTTTTTTCCGAATATGCAAATTTTTGTCGTTAGCCTAATTAATTATGCAAAATGCGCTAATTTTATGCATTTTACAGAAAACGTGTCAAACTCCACTTTTTGAATGTTGAAACTCATTATTCATATGAAACTTCTTTTCTAACACAAAAAAAGATAATGATAATTTATGCAAATTTTGATGGATTTTTTTTTTTTGTGTGGTTTTTTTGATGACATGCGCATACTATGTTATGTAACGCCTTACAGGTATATCCGATTTTGACGAAAATGGTATTAAAATGTGCGTAAGACTTGGGGGAAAAAGTCATGAAACGACAATTCAAAATTCCAAGCGGTTACGGCGCAATCTCCGAAAATGTCGAGGGGGGGACTCCCAGGCCCCCCCCCCCCAGTACAGTAAGGGTTAATAAAACTCATGCCCTTTTGTTAATGGATTTATTTAGGGATTATGCCACATCAGTTTCACCAGTGCTTAATATCCTTTCACTAAGTTGGTTACCCTGTTTTGTTTACATGGCTCAGGGAGTAAGCCTTTGTCTTGAACCATGCAGGAGCCAGACTATATTAGGGACCCTATTATGGACAAGCGCATTATGTTTCCAGGAAGATCTTATGAAGAATAAAGCTGAAATAATCATGTCCATTGTAATCCTTGTTGTAGAGATGACTTTGTGTTGGGAATGATTGGTCATTGTGCCTGATCTTCAATGAAATCACATCATCATGATAGGATGCCTAGCCCTTTGGAGACTGCTAGAAGAAGTAGTATTGCTTTTCATGTGTATTTATGCAACACATTTTTGGAGGACATGTCACATGTAAAGTTTAAAGTGGTCACAGTATGATACAAATAATTTCAAATAAAAGTGAAAGTGTTAAGGTATGCATAGAGTTTACAAGTATGCTCATATGCTTGTAAAAGTGTAAGAAAAAACAAAATGATTTTCAACAGATATATATATATATTTTTTTCTTTCTGGTTGCATCTATGCAACACCCAGAGATAAATTGTTATAATAAAATTTACCCTAAATGACCTAAACTGTGTTCGATAATGGATTTAGTAACAGACTGAAGCTGTGCACGTCCATCTTCTCTCATCTGAAGGTGTACATTTTAAACCTAATGTATTGACTAATCATTTTAGAGTCATTCAGTGCCTGCTTTAGTGACCACCCATATAGAAAGACAATCTGTCTATAAAGGCCACATTTTACAATTTCCCTCAAGATTGTTTCCCATTAAAATGTGTACTTAAATAACATGTGCATACAGACAACCTGCCTATAAAGACCACTTTTCTTGTTTCCCTTGAGTGGTCTTTATTGTACAGGTTTGACTGTATGTTGAATCTGAAACTATGGAGTCTAAATCTAATCATGACTCATAAACATTTGTTATTGATAGTGGTGGTTATTTTACCTGACAGCTAAGAAAGCAATAAATGCTTGTTAGTAAGCAACCAGAAAGCCGACGGCTTAAGGTCCTCTCCGAGGGACCTGGTAATGAGGATTAATGCCTTACCAAAGGGCACTAGCGCATCGACTTGGTTTCGAACCCGGGTCACCGGATAACTAGACCACTGCTCTACCGAATGAGCTATCACGCCTCCTCAAATATATGTGTATATAATGTTGTTTTGTATGTTATTATGAATGCAGTTTGGCCATGGTCTTCAGCACATGCTAACACAAGTACCCTATGCATCAGCAGCAGGAATAAACAATGTTGAGTGGGATGCAGTAGAACTACCCTCACAGTTCATGGAGAACTGGCTCTATGACCCACAGACCATTGGTGTGGTCAGCAGTCATTACCAGACCGGAGAGAGACTACCTGATACTCTCTTTCAACAAGTGCTCAAAGGTAGGTTCAATTAAATGAGTAGTAGTAGTAGGACGCAGTAGAACTACCCTCATAGTTCATGGAGAACTGGTTCTATGACTCTGTGACCATCGGTGTGGTCAGCAGTCATTACCAGACCGGAGAGAGACTACCAGATACTCTCTTCCAACAAGTCCTTAAAGGTAGGTTCAATTAAATGAGTAGTAGTAGTAGGACGCAATAGAGCTACCCTCACAGTTCATGGAGAACTGGCTCTATGACTCTGTGACCATCTGTGTGGTCAGCAGTCATTACCAGACCGGAGAGAGACTACCAGATACTCTCTTCCAACAAGTGCTCAAAGGTAGGTTCAATTAAATGAGTAGTAGTAGTAGTAGGACGCAGTAGAGCTACCCTCATAGTTCATGGAGAACTGGTTCTATGACTCTGTGACCATCGGTGTGGTCAGCAGTCATTACCAGACCGGAGAGAGACTACCAGATACTCTCTTCCAACAAGTACTCAAAGGTAGGTTCAATTAAATGAGTAGTAGTAGTAGTAGGACGCAGTAGAGCTACCCTCATAGTTCATGGAGACCTGGTTCTATGACTCTGTGACCATCGATGTGGTCAGCAGTCATTACCAGACCGGAGAGAGACTACCAGATACTCTCTTCCAACAAGTGCTCAAAGGTAGGTTCAATTAAATGAGTAGTAGTAGTAGGACGCAGTAGAACTACCCTCATAGTTCATGGAGAACTGGCTCTATGACCCACAGACCATCGGTGTGGTCAGCAGTCATTACCAGGCCGGAGAGAGACTACCAGATACTCTCTTCCAACAAGTCCTTAAAGGTAGGTTCAATTAAATGAGTAGTAGTAGTAGGACGCAGTAAAGCTACCCTCAATGTTTATGGAGAACTGGCTCTATGACCCAGTGACTATCGGTGTCGTCAGCAGTCATTACCAGACCGGAGAGAGACTACCAGGTACTCTCTTCCAACAAGTGCTCAAAGTTATCTAGATTTCATCTTCTCAATGCATGATAGATTTACTAGCTTGAAAGCAGTGGTATAGGTTATGACCATGTTCAAGTAATTTCCCAGAATTTTTTTAGAAGTGCACCCTCATTAGGATTTGTATTCTGTTCATAGCTGTACTAATAGACTAGGAATCATTTGACTTATATGTCATCAGAATGTCAATATCTCTTGTCAATTCCGTTGTTTATTATTGGTGTGTTCTGATTGTTCTTGGTAGCTCGAAAGTACATGGCAGGATCTGCAATGCTGAGGCAGCTCTACTTTTCTGCTCTGGATCTGGAGCTACATACAAGGTATTAACGTATTCTCAGACTACTTGATTTAAACAAATTTTAATCATTCTTGATGGTTGTAGGACACTTGCTTCTACGGCAATTGCTCTGTGGTCAATTTCGTACAAGAACGGAAACCCAAACATTCAGCCCTGGATCCTATATTATATGTAATCTTAAACCTTATTCTAATCCTAGACTAAAACATGATTACATTCCTAAAAAAAGTATATATAGAAATGTTCTTTTACCCACCATGTGCCCTCGGCATTGGGCTCGGTATAAGTGAAGAGAGATGGAAACTAACAGACAAAGATCGAGATCAGAGAGCTGGAGAGTAGAAGGACTAGAGTCTAGTATAAGTACTAGAGAGAGAGACAGATAAAAATCATGTTAGGCTAGCTTGCTGCACTAGCTGCACTAGCTGCACGCTGGCGCGCCAAAACCGACCTGGCCGCCTGCACTGCACGGCGCGCCACTTATCACCAATTTTTGCACACGTCACATGGACATTGTGTGACCTCTACCAGGTCAGTGCGTGTAGCACGCCTGCTGCGGAAACAGAGCTCCCCGAAAATCCCATTGATGGGCACTTCACCGAGAGATGGCGCTGTGCGCCATTCACTGAGAAAGGGCGGGGATTTCAGTAGTGGAGACACGCTTTAGCCTTTACTGACAAAAGAGAGTCCTGGGCAGTTGTTGCTTGAGCTAATCTCGGATCACCAGCTAATTGCTTTCAGTTCTTCTGTATTCTGGTGTCTGTGGTTTTCGGTGAAAATTCTACTGTTTTTACTTCTGTTGCTTTAGGACTTGAACTTAAATCTATAATCAGATGAAATTCAAAGTAGAAACGAAAATATATTCATTAACAAAAAAATTACATTAATATTTATTATTGGGGCTGACATTTAGTCTCAAAAGGTTATGTGATACCAAAATTTCAGGATCGTTATTCTCAAATGTTTTCTTTAACGATGGTCAGTACTTGAAAGAAATTCTTGGTGTACGTTTTTATATAAAAGTAGGGTGATTCAGAATACGCAACATTTTTCTTTGGATTGGACAGCAATAGCTAATAACCACCCACTCAAATTCATGATTCTAAAATTACTATAGTATTGCAACATAATATGTATACTGTTATAGTGTTGCCTCATAATCTGTTCATTATTTTTGCCATATTGCCTTATTTACAGCGATGAGCCTTGGCTGGATGTAATGTCCAGAATAGCAGATGAATACACCGTCATCAAACCTCTACAGGTAATATCTTTTAGCGGTTTACAAACGTTTTAGAAAATAAGTGAAACTGACATTGATCCTGTCACAAGCTTTTTGTCACATTTTCTATACAGTGCGTTTCAGAAAAAAAACGAAACTGAGAATTATTGATGTTTTATCATAACTTAATCACAATTATAATTAATAAATGACATATATTTGTAAAGCTTAAATTCTCCTCTTTTATTTGATGCATATTCCACGCATGAGTGATTAAAACAATTTGAAGAGAGGAGACTAAAAAGTCATTTTTTGGGCGGTATCTGAATTTCAAAGAGAAAATCACATTTCTAGAAAGTTCATTTTCTGCCCTTTCATATGACACCTCAATCAGGAAAAATGAGCCAGGAATAACAAAGTTTTGTTGGTTTAGAGTAATGCTTGCATTTCCATAATTTTATTAAACAAATTTTGTTTCACTTGCTGCCTGCCACAGCAACAAACAGAGTTGACAAAAGACTCAACTCCATTTCGTTGACGATCAGCCATGCATCAAGTCTTTCGTCTTCTTCAAAAGATCAGATTTTAAAGGTGTTTACAATAGGACCGACAATTCAAATGTAGGAATTAGATAGGGGCATTGCAATGATATACAGGTCACCGTACTAGGTATAGACTATTGGGTATAATGTTCTGGTTTTACAATTGAATTTACATCTCTAAAAAGAGTATAAATCGTTCTACATGATATTAACTCATGAATTTGTGTGCATAGTTTATCCTTTAATTTGTTTTCATTTGAATCCAGGAGGATCGTTTTCCATGTTCATTCCAGCATATCTTCTCATCTGGATATGCAGCTGGCTACTATTCTTATAAATGGGCAGAGGTAAGCTATCATCTTTCCCATGAGACGTTCAACATATCGACATGGAAATATGTTCTCTCTCTCTCTCTCTAAGTGCCATATCGATTGACTTTGGCGATCATGCTGTTCCACAACCCTCGGTTCCTAGCCTTCTGTATTAGTACCACTCCCAGTTCTTTCACTCCTCTCTCTTCCAACGATTTCTGCAGACTGTCCATCCAAAGTATCCCCCTTCTTCCCCTACTCCTTCTTCCCACAATTTTTCCTGTCAAAGCAAGATTCTCTAGGCCTTCTTTACGTGTAATGTGACCCATGAACTTCAACTGCCTAATCAACATCTCACGTATCATTTTCCTTTGCACTCCAGCTCGTGTAAGAACTTCCTCATTACTAACTCTGTCAGTCCAGGGGATTTTCATCATTCTTCTTAAGAACCACATTTCGCAACTTTCCAAATGCTTTTTAGTATCACAGGCTAAATATGTTATGATTCTTAATTCCGTTCTCAAGAAATATATCTACTGCAAGAGTTTTGTTTTTGTTTTTTGTATGACCTTTTTTAGGCTTTAAATATTTAGGAAATGGAGGTACATGCATGTGTCAATGTACATGAATATGCACCACAATTCACAATAAACTCTGATGATGTATACTTGCAAGACCAGAGATTTTGCTTTGGGTTAAGCTAATCAGCTTGATTTCAATATCTTTCTCTGCCCATTACCCAGCTATTGATACTCAACAAAAATAATTTGTAAAAGGTCATTCATTGTACCTTTGAAAATTTAGGTTTCAACTTTGTTTATTCTGTGAGAATTTGCTTTCTGCCAGTTACCTACTGTCACAATTCATTCACCTAAAACTGTGCCCTACATGTATTGGCATCTACCAATTTTTTTTTTAAATATATTAGTCTGAGAGCAGAGGTGCACAATGGTCACCATTTCAGACTTATGAATCAGCTTGCTTTGAAGTTCCTTTTGTTGGTTAACTTATGGTTACATGAATTTAATATCAAGCATAATTTTACTATGCTTTGCTCTTTAGTCAAATCAGTAATATAAACACTTGCTAATGAATTTGTGTACCAGAATGAAATTTAGAAACTATTTGTAATATGTGTGCTTTAGGTGATGGCAGCAGACGCGTTCAGTGCATTTGAAGATGTGGGTTTGAGTAACAGAGACGAGGTAGCCAAAGTAGGAACAAGGTGAGTCTTTTCCATTCCTCCTGCTTTAGTAGAAAATCAAGATTTGTATTCCCCCTGTGAGAAATGCTACATGGATATTCCATTGAATCCAATACAGTCCAGTCCATAAGGTACTTTTTTCTTGTATATTGACATCTCATTACAATTACACTCCTTTCAGCTACACTGCACAGTATACCCAACATGTATTTGGCCACTTAATACAATAAAAGATCACTTTAAAAGAACATTTTAGTTTATATAAAAGTCCATATTCCCTTTCAAAGTAGATGGATTTCAGGAGATTCTTGAATTCCGTGTAGTATAAATATGCAGCTGTCTTTAGGATGGTAGGTAGCTAATTTCACATGTACTTTAATATGAATCTACTCTTAATTGTCCAGTTTACAAAGATTTAGATTTCAAAAAAGAAAACAATATCTACTGTGATGAGAATATAAGAATTGCTATCAACATTCCATACTATGATTTAGAAAAATATCTATTATATATTATTGTGAATTCTCCTGAAGTATGCTTGTAAACGATGTTTAAATTCCAAACTTATTTTGACCCAGATTCCGGGACACCGTTCTAGGAATGGGAGGTGGCACTCATCCTCGGGATGTCTTCAGAGAGTTCAGAGGTCGCGATGCAGAGGTTGGGCCTCTCCTGAGAACCTATGGACTTGCTTGAGGATAAATGAAGACGTTGTAAAGAGGAATTCTTCTACCAAAGATCGGCTTGAACGCTTCGTTTGAAGGGACGTGTCTTTAAAAAAACGAATCGTGGCCACTTTACTTGTTTTTGTTTGAGGCACAAAATGTTTGATGGCTAGAATATTGAAGCTAACTGTAGCACAACAGTTATGAGCTACATGTGATGAAGAAACCTTGCGGTCTCTGCAGGCAGAGCATGAAAGCATTGATCAACATAATAACAACATTGCATAATATTTTATTCACCCTCACACATTAAAATTAAATCAACAATTTTATACTGATATTCATTCATGATGTCTTTCATCTAAGAAAGAAAGTGAAATTGATCTTGAATAACCCAAACTGTTAGGCTTATTGGTGGACTATGAACTTTTTTCAAGTGATGTAATCATGAAAACATAATTATGCTCAAATTGCCTATTCCATCAGCCCATGTGGCACAAGGCTTTTGTCTGTTATTGAGACCCAGGCCCTATCTAATGAACAGTTGTGATTGATTCAAATTGTATGCAACATGATATCAACTGCATGGATTTACTAAATAGGAGTTTGTGGTTGATTGAAGGACTTGTGATCAATCCAGGGCGATTACTATTTATCAGACGAGGCCCTGCTCATTCAAATGGCCTTCAGATTTCATTCTTTATTTTAATGAGCCTTAAATTTGATAACTTGATTATCCAGCTCCTTGGAGTTGTGTATTATATGGCAGAATATATGAACTTATTCTATCGATACTCTTGATTTCAAATAGATTCCAACTACCGGTAACAGATTATGCTTCATGATTTATACTTAAGTTTGAATTAATATTGTCTTTTGAAGATAAAATGGGGGAATACATGATATCTTTATTTCCTTAAAAAGTTTGTCAAGCTTCATCCTTATACCTAGTTGATTATCATGACTTGTGAATTGAGTTTTTTGGGGTTGTTGTGTAGTTTGTTGATAAGTGTTTCTTTCAAAGAAAACAAATTCATTATGATTGACAGAGTGATTGATTTGAAAAATGATTTTATTAACATGTTTGAAATTCATATTGATGTAGAGAGAGTTGGTGGTGTGTCAATACATTTGAAAAATACTGTAATGTATGTTTGTTAAACTATCTGTCGCTTGTTGATGTTCCTCTTTTGTGCATTTTTCTCATTTATAAAATAACTTTAAATTAGCCTGGGTAGTGGAGAAACAGGAAGAATGCTGACGAAAAATTATGATAACTCATTATAATTGATTAGGTTTGATCATTTATTGATTGACTGGTCATGGATTGATTTAATAGTTGATGGTAGTTTGATTGATTGATTGATTGCGTGGTTGATTGATTTAATGATTTGTTTACCATGGTATGATTTGATTTGATATGATTAATTAATTGAATGAGTTTGATGATATAATAGGGGAGGGGTTTAATAAATAAGTAATTAATGGATGATGTTTAAGCATGGGTAGATTAAATGAATGATTGATTGATTGATTTCAAGATTAGTTGATTGAATCAAGGCGATGGGAGGAGCCTCCTTGATTGAATGAATGATTGTAGGACTGGTTGGTTGAATCAAGGTGATAGGAGGAGCCTCCTTGATTGAATGAATAATTGTAGGACTGGTTGATTGAATCAAGGTGATAGGAGGAGCCTCCTTGATTGAATGAATAATTGTAGGACTGGTTGATTGAATCAAGGTGATAGGAGGAGCCTCCTTGATTGAATGAATAATTGTAGGACTGGTTGATTGAATCAAGGTGATAGGAGGAGCCTCCCTGATTGAATGAATGATTGTAGGACTGGTTGGTTGAATCAAGGTGATAGGAGGAGCCTCCTTGATTGAATGAATAATTGTAGGACTGGTTGATTGAATCAAGGTGATAGGAGGAGCCTCCTTGATTGAATGAATAATTGTAGGACTGGTTGGTTGAATCAAGGTGATAGGAGGAGCCTCCTTGATTGAATGAATAATTGTAGGACTGGTTGATTGAATCAAGGTGATAGGAGGAGCCTCCTTGATTGAATGAATGATTGTAGGACTGGTTGATTGAATCAAGGTGATAGGAGGAGCCTCCTTGATTGAATGAATAATTGTAGGACTGGTTGGTTGAATCAAGGTGATAGGAGGAGCCTCCTTGATTGAATGAATAATTGTAGGACTGGTTGGTTGAATCAAGGTGATAGGAGGAGCCTCCTTGATTGAATGAATAATTGTAGGACTGGTTGATTGAATCAAGGTGATAGGAGGAGCCTCCTTGATTGAATGAATAATTGTAGGACTGGTTGATTGAATCAAGGTGATAGGAGGAGCCTCCTTGATTGAATGAATAAGTGTAGGACTGGTTGATTGAATCAAGGTGATAGGAGGAGCCTCCTTGATTGAATGAATTATTGTAGGACTGGTTGATTGAATCAAGGTGATAGGAGGAGCCTCCTTGATAGAATGAATAATTGTAGGACTGGTTGGTTGAATCAAGGTGATAGGGGGAGCCTCCTTGATTGAATGAATTATTGTAGGACTGGTTAGTTGAATCAAGGTGATAGGAGGAGCCTCCTTGATTGAATGAATAATTGTAGGACTGGTTGGTTGAATCAAGGTGATAGGAGGAGCCTCCTTGATTGAATGAATTATTGTAGGACTGGTTGATTGAATCAAGGTGATAGGAGGAGCCTCCTTGATGGAATGAATTATTGTAGGACTGGTTGGTTGAATCAAGGTGATAGGAGGAGCCTCCTTGATTGAATGAATTATTGTAGGACTGGTTGATTGAATCAAGGTGATAGGAGGGGCCTCCTTAATTGAATGAATTATTGTAGGACTGGTTGATTGAATCAAGGTGATAGGAGGAGCCTCCTTGATTGAATGAATTATTGTAGGACTGGTTGGTTGAATCAAGGTGATAGGAGGAGCCTCCTTGATTGAATGAATAATTGTAGGACTGGTTGGTTGAATCAAGGTGATAGGAGGAGCCTCCTTGATTGAATGAATAATTGTAGGACTGGTTGGTTGAATCAAGGTGATAGGAGGAGCCTCCTTGATTGAATGAATTATTGTAGGACTGGTTGGTTGAATCAAGGTGATAGGAGGAGCCTCCTTGATTGAATGAATAATTGTAGGACTGGTTGGTTGAATCAAGGTGAAAGGAGGAGCCTCCTTGATTGAATGAATAATTGTAGGACTGGTTGATTGAATCAAGGTGATAGGAGGAGCCTCCTTGATTGAATGAATAATTGTAGGACTGGTTGGTTGAATCAAGGTGATAGGAGGAGCCTCCTTGATTGAATGAATTATTGTAGGACTGGTTGATTGAATCAAGGTGATAGGAGGAGCCTCCTTGATGGAATGAATTATTGTAGGACTGGTTGGTTGAATCAAGGTGATAGGAGGAGCCTCCTTGATTGAATGAATTATTGTAGGACTGGTTGATTGAATCAAGGTGATAGGAGGGGCCTCCTTAATTGAATGAATTATTGTAGGACTGGTTGATTGAATCAAGGTGATAGGAGGAGCCTCCTTGATTGAATGAATTATTGTAGGACTGGTTGGTTGAATCAAGGTGATAGGAGGAGCCTCCTTGATTGAATGAATAATTGTAGGACTGGTTGGTTGAATCAAGGTCATAGGAGGAGCCTCCTTGATTGAATGATTAATTGTAGGACTGGTTGGTTGAATCAAGGTGATAGGAGGAGCCTCCTTGATTGAATGAATAATTGTAGGACTGGTTGGTTGAATCAAGGTGATAGGAGGAGCCTCCTTGATTGAATGAATAATTGTAGAACTGGTTGATTGAATCAAGGTGATAGAAGGAGCCTCCTTGATTGAATGAATAATTGTAGGACTGGTTGATTGAATCAAGGTGATAGGAGGAGCCTCCTTGATTGAATGAATAATTTTAGGACTGGTTGGTTGAATCAAGGTGATAGGAGGAGCCTCCTTGATTGAATGAATAATTGTAGGACTGGTTGGTTGAATCAAGGTGATAGGAGGAGCCTCCTTGATTGAATGAATAATTGTAGGACTGGTTGGTTGAATCAAGGTGATAGGAGGAGCCTCCTTGATTGAATGAATAATTGTAGGACTGGTTGGTTGAATCAAGGTGATAGGAGGAGCCTCCTTGATTGAATGAATAATTGTAGGACTGGTTGGTTGAATCAAGGTGATAGGAGGAGCCTCCTTGATTGAATGAATAATTGTAGGACTGGTTGGTTGAATCAAGGTGATAGGAGGAGCCTCCTTGATTGAATGAATAATTGTAGGACTGGTTGGTTGAATCAAGGTGATAGGAGGAGCCTCCTTGATTGAATGAATGATTGTAGGACTGGTTGATTGAATCAAGGTGATAGGAGGAGCCTCCTTGATTGAATGAATAATTGTAGGACTGGTTGGTTGAATCAAGGTGATAGGAGGAGCCTCCTTGATTGAATGAATAATTGTAGGACTGGTTGGTTAAATCAAGGTGATAGGAGGAGCCTCCTTGATTGAATGAATAATTGTAGGACTGGTTGGTTGAATCAAGGTGATAGGAGGAGCCTCCTTGATTGAATGAATAATTGTAGGACTGGTTGGTTGAATCAAGGTGATAGGAGGAGCCTCCTTGATTGAATGAATAATTGTAGGACTGGTTGGTTGAATCAAGGTGATAGGAGGAGCCTCCTTGATTGAATGAATAATTGTAGGACTGGTTGGTTGAATCAAGGTGATAGGAGGAGCCTCCTTGATTGAATGAATAATTGTAGGACTGGTTGGTTAAATCAAGGTGATAGGAGGAGCCTCCTTGATTGAATGAATAATTGTAGGACTGGTTGGTTGAATCAAGGTGATAGGAGGAGCCTCCTTGATTGAATGAATAATTGTAGGACTGGTTGGTTGAATCAAGGTGATAGGAGGAGCCTCCTTGATTGAATGAATAATTGTAGGACTGGTTGGTTGAATCAAGGTGATAGGAGGAGCCTCCTTGATTGAATGAATAATTGTAGGACTGGTTGGTTGAATCAAGGTGATAGGAGGAGCCTCCTTGATTGAATGAATTATTGTAGGACTGGTTGGTTGAATCAAGGTCATAGGAGGAGTCTCCTTGATTGAATGAATAATTGTAGGACTGGTTGGTTGAATCAAGGTGATAGGAGGAGCCTCCTTGATTGAATGAATGATTGTAGGACTGGTTGATTGAATCAAGGTGATAGGAGGAGCCTCCTTGATTGAATGAATAATTGTAGGACTGGTTGGTTGAATCAAGGTGATAGGAGGAGCCTCCTTGATTGAATGAATAATTGTAGGACTGGTTAGTTAAATCAAGGTGATAGGAGGAGCCTCCTTGATTGAATGAATAATTGTAGGACTGGTTGGTTGAATCAAGGTGATAGGAGGAGCCTCCTTGATTGAATGAATAATTGTAGGACTGGTTAGTTGAATCAAGGTGATAGGAGGAGCCTCCTTGATTGAATGAATAATTGTAGGACTGGTTGGTTGAATCAAGGTGATAGGAGGAGCCTCCTTGATTGAATGAATAATTGTAGGACTGGTTAGTTGAATCAAGGTGATAGGAGGAGCCTCCTTGATTGAATGAATTATTGAAGGACTGGTTTTTGATTGAATGATCCTGTAATCTACCACTTGTAGATTTTCCAGTGGGAGATTTACAATTGTCTAGACTGACGAATGGGGTTTGTGTTTGCCTTGTGAAAAGGTAGTTGTAGATTAAGTTGTGAATATGTTGAAGAAAATGTTGGCAAATAATAATGGCAGACTATTACAACTTTTTTTCAACTCTAGCAGACTAACTTGTAAATAATTGTCCTAACATAATATACCTCATGCAAGAGCAGAGAGAGAGAGCAAGCAATTCTGACTATTGTGTCTAATATGTTGATTTTCCAAACGTCATTGATACCAGGTATTTCAAAGGGGTCAACATTTTGTGAATTGGCAACAAACTGACCGGTGTAATTTAAATATGAAGCCGTTTTCGATTTCATGACCAACTAACTTTCAGATATTTCTATTTACATTATTCTTTTTGGTACGTTAGCTGTTATTGTAGCTGTTATGGTATAAGAAAAGATGAAGATATACATTTATCTTTTGAATAAACATGCAAAACAGTCTACATGTAGATGGCCTTCTTGACATGGGGGCTTGAGAGAACCTTCCAGAACCTTCCACAAATAAGGAGAAGGTCACCGTGAACGACAGAAGGTCCCCTTATCCTTTCCTCACTCCCCACTCCCGCTCAACTTATCGAAGCGTTTTCTTCTGAAGTCTTGCTTCATTTTCAAATACCGCCATCTACGTCACTGAAGTTTCGATACGACTTTATAATGTCAGGCACATACGACAGTCTTTCTTATTGTTTCTTCTTCATTGTAAATACTTGTAAAATCATGTAATTGCCATACCCTACTTTATGCGATTTATATCAGCGTGTCTGTATTAAAAAAAAATAGTTATTCCATATCAACAATGAAAGGAAATGTTTTTATCAACTTTAATATTTGGTCACGAGCAAGTAGATATATCTACAAAGTACAGTCGGTAAAACACCTGAAAACACTGTATAAAAGAGGCAGATAGCAAATTGAGAAACGCGGGGAAATAACAATACTGTGCAGCAGCTATCAAACATACCATATAAGTCAATTGAGTCAGTAGAGACTTATCGTTTACTTCTTTAATCCCGTCTGGAATGTGAATCGGGATTTATATGTGTTTTATATTCTACGTATACAAACATGTGCTTCATGCGTGGATTATATCTCATATATACTTATAAGTCGATTGTAAATGTTATATGATTTCTAATGGAAATGCATGGATAGATGCACCCATGTTACGGAAGGGGGGGGCTCAGATTATACCACAATGGTTATTTTAACATGTAAAGGTGTTCCGAAGTAGTTGAATAAGTATAACAAGTGCAGCCATGGCTTCTTCTCCACCGTTTTCGGATATGCTTCGAAGGGCATCGATAGTACGTCTTCTTACACGGTGGGCAATAACCTTTCGGTATTTTGTAAAGAACTGACTAAATCTGAGCGGCTACAGATCCGATGTCTTGGGCTTACGACTTATCCTCCTAATCGTTACATTCAAATAGATGTAGAACACATTGGCTTCACCTTCGATGATTTTAAAGTTAGAGATAAAAGAGAAAAAGTTTCAAAGAATAGATTCATATATTAAAGGTGTCGTGGTCTAGTGGATACATCACCATGGTTGTGGGGCATATGGTTCACGGTTCGACCCCCTGTAGCATTAATCTACATTTGCCACTCTGCACACGGGTGTAATGCTACGGTCACAAAGGTTCGTAATAACGATAATTTCGTACGAATCTCCCTGTTTTTCCATTGTATTCCCGAATCATTGTCTGAAAAGCGTTCGTACGGCGTTCGTAGCCGTTCGTAATGGCATTTGTGACCGAGGCTTTAAATGGATACCCGATAATATACGAATTTGTTTAGATTGGTATATCCAACACAATCGCGACTACTTCCAAAAATCAAATCAAGGGCAATTTCAATACCCTACCTACTGTATGTCCCACATTAATAATTTTCGCACGTTTCAGTAGGTGACGCACGAGGCTATTAAAAATAAATTTAGATTGATTTCTCGAAAGTAGTTGCTATCGTGTTGTGTGCGCTGGCTAAATGGCGCCTAGCCGGAATACTCCCCCAGGGAGCAGAGCGTGTGCAATGTCATGTGCCGAATAGCAATTTAATCAAATGACCGGGTAATAATGGTTACAATGTGAATCGCTCAATTAGAAACCTAGTATTAAGCGCTACACACAAGAAACTAGATACATATTATGAAAATAATTATTCGGATATGAGGCCATCTGTGATTCTCTGTTTCAGAACAAACAAAAAGCGACAACTCTTGTAAAGTCAATAAAATAGTAGAGATAATATAGTGAAATTGAAGTCGAAACTTTAGAGGTAAAAAAGTTGTTTCCTGATTAGATGATACCATATCTTGAATGGAATAGCAACCCTAGACCCAGGTCGAAAAAACAGTTGAAACCAGTTGGATTTTCAACTGGTATCTACTGGAATCAACTGGTACCAGTTGCATCCAGTTGACGGAACTGGAATATGTGCCAGTTTATTCTACTGGTTGCAACTGGATTCAACTGGTACTGGAAAACTGCACATGCACCCCGACATGCACCAGTATATCCCAGTTGAAACCCATTGACCTTACTGGCACGTGCTGAAAACAAACCAGTTGATTCCAGTTAAAACCAATGAACTATACTTGTAAATTGTTACACCAGTTGATACCAGTTAAAAACAATAGGCCTTACTGGTATATCTGCCAGTTGATTCCAGTTTAAAACCCATAAAACCAAAGTGGACAATGAGACCAGTTGTTTCCTGTTGGAACATATTGAAACCCAACTGGGTGTAGTTTACAAGTTGATTCCATTTGAAAGCCATTAACTATAGGCGTATTGGTATATTATTAGACCAGTCGATCCCAGTTAAAACCAATGGGCTTAACTGGTAATTCATAACTTCATTCCAGCACAGTGACCAAACTGGACCATTTGATACCAGCTGATTCCAGTTGGAAACCAGTAGATGCATGATTACCAGTTGCTTTACCAGTTGAAAACCGATACATGAGTACCACTTGAATTACCAGTTGAAACCCGTAGATGATTACCAGATGATTTACCAGTTGAAAACCAGTAGATGATTGCCAGTTGATTTACCAGTTGAAACCAGTAGATGATTGCCAGTTGATTTACCAGTTGAAACCAGTAGAATACCAGTTGAAAAACCAGTTCAATGTATCTAATGCATATTCATGATTAATTTGCATGTTTTCACAGAAAACGTTATTATCATGATCTGTCAAGCAAATGTGACAATTAATTAATGCACATTAAGTTTGTGATTTATATTTTATTAGTCAATCATTGACAAATATATTATATTATGTCTAATCATGTTTTACATCCAATTTAAGACATAAACATAGATATATATTGATTTATGTTATTGATAACCAGTAAAAACATGTATAATTTTGTATATAAGTATGTATGAGCTCGCAAGTACTTAATTAATCTTATACTCAAATGTAATGCGCCTCAAATGATTATGTGATGGGGTCTAGCAAGAGTTTAAGTAAATGTGGTCTAGTTGGTTGCTAAGCAATATTGATTATTGATTATCAGCTGATTGCTGGTCGCTACTGGTAATCAACTGGTTATTGATCAACTGTTTGTTTCCAATATGGAAATTGGTAAACTGGATCCAACTGGTACCAGTTGACAACTGGTATTCCAACTGGAATCAATTGGTTACCAGTTGAATCAATTGGTTACCAGTTGATTCCAGTATTCCAATATCCATATTGAATCCAGTTAACTTAACTGGAATCAACTGGTACCAGCTACCAGTTGATTCCACTAAACCAATTTCCATATTGAAACCAGTTCACTTAACTGGAATCAACTGGTACCAGTTGACAACTGGTCCAACTGGAATCAATTGGTTACCAGTTTATTCCAGTATTCCAATATCCATATTGAATCCAGTTAACTTAACTGGAATCAACTGGTACCAGCTACCAGTTGATTCCACTAAACCAATTTCCATATTGAAACCAGTTCACTTAACTGGAATCAACTGGTACCAGTTGACAACTGGTCCAACTGGAATCAATTGGTTACCAGTTTATTCCAGTATTCCAATATCCATATTGAATCCAGTTAACTTAACTGGAATCAACTGGTACCAGCTACCAGTTGATTCCACTAAACCAATTTCCATATTGAAACCAGTTCACTTAACTGGAATCAACTGGTACCAGTTGACAACTGGTCTAACTGGAATCAATTGGTTACCAGTTGATTCCAGTATTCCAATATCCATATTGAATCCAGTTAACTTAACTGGAATCAACTGGTACCAGTACCAGTTGCTTCAACTGGTATCCAACTGTTTTTTCGACCATACGGCATCAGATCTATTGGCCACATGGAGTATGAGGGCATGAATGAACACTTTCTCTGAAATAAACTTTTACTAGAATACATTATAGCTCTTAGTCTGTTTAGATTTAATTGTCACACGCCATTCCGGGAATCGTTCTTAACAAATGATATCTGAAGGAAAGATCTTTAATGGAGTAAACCTGGACTGTTGTGAGTGTTGTCTTTATAGGCCATTATATTAGGTTTACCATCAAAATGTACGGTTTGCATCATTGCATGCGATACAATACACTTCATGGATACAATACAATACAATACAATAGTAATCTAACAATAAATAGGGGTATATAAACCCTTGTTAGAGACAAATCCGACACACTCCTGCTGAAGACAATCCTATCGAAACGTCGAGCATGAGTGGGTCACCTAACCACTCTTGTAAGAATACGTTGTGTAACCCTGAGTTATGCTCACAACGATACAATTGTTTCTTCCCATCAGTATATCGATCTTTAATATAATAGGACGAAGAATAAATTAAATGCAAACCATAAATATTGGTATGTTCTACTTTTGTTTCATTTTATGCGAACATCATTTAAAGGGAACCGAACCCCAAGTAATAACCTTACTTATTCTGAGACATTTATTATATTATTGCCCATAAATCTACAAGATTCCCCCACCAAAGTGTATGAGAGAGGTATAAAGCAAAAATAAAATACAGTTTCTCAGCACTACATGGGCATCGCCATTTTCTTGATAATGTGACGTACTATGCGAAGTCGTTTATCAAGTAAATGTATTCAAATTTAAGGATGCTTCTTTCCCAGACGTGTGTGGTGATGAAACATTTCATTCACCTACTATTATCTTTTGAACTATATTTGCCAGAACACAAATTGCATAAATATGTTAGTGCTCTTCTGGGGTGGAGGTTTCTCATCAATGAAATAGATTTGTCAACTGCTATAGTGTAGTATTTATAAATGAACTATTGTGCCCATATTATTTATTTTTCACCTAATATAATTTTTATCATCTCAGATATTGTTTTTGTTATTAAAAAGTAAAGGTTTCGTTATTGATTTCAAAATTCTTTCCAACTTAAGCTTGGTGCATGATACATGAACAACTTCAAGAGGTACGTCACATTTTCAAGAAAATGGCTGCGCCCATATCATGCTGAAAGGCATCACATCATGCCAGGAATATCTTGATTTATTTATATATCTTGTACATTTCCGTAAGGAATATTGTAAATCAAAGAACAGGAATACATCTCATTTGTCAGAATACCCACACTTATTCTTTGGGTTAAGGTTTCCTTTAACTTGTCAAAGCACCTTAAGACGTCTTAAAGACTTATCTAAAGAAGAGTTAATACCAGGTATATGAGCTAAAAAATGGATAACAATAGAAAATCACAGCTAATAAAAAGACTGCAGGAGAATAAGGTCCCCTTCCTCGGATCAGCAAAAGGGATGATACAGAGAGAGAGAGAGAGAGGGGGGGGGGGGGAGGGGAGGGTGAGAGAGAGAGAGAGAGAGAGAGAGAGAGAGACAGGGGAGAGATGGGCGTGGCAAAAAGAAACTTGAATCAAAGATGTCACAACTCTCTCGCATAATCCTCTCAAGATAAGTATAGCTTTGTTTCCTTGCACTTTGTCGAACAGTCATGTCCTTCCCATTACCTGACGACGCATCTCAACTGCAGATGATTATATCCAGACACATGTTCAGTGCACGACGTGATACCCCAGCATGTTAGTTCAATAATGTTATGTATGTAGGGTAGTGAGGAGACTGCCTTGTGCTTTAAAAAAAAATCAAAATCAAAGAACATGTTCTCTAATTGTCTGTACAAGCTCATGTAAAACTAACCAGATTGTGACAATTGATAATCGATTTAACTGATTCTTTGAAATGCGGTCAACATTAAATAGCGATCACCATCGGTGCCACTCCATTAAAACCGGGTGCTTTGGAATGCTATTTGCGCAATAAGAAGTATTGATTTAAGTGACATCCTAAACTTGGAGAAGCAAATAGAGCCCTTCTGGGTACATTCGATACGATGTTATATTTTTTAAACCTCCATTACCCATTCTCAAACGTTACTTTTTATTAATGTTATTAATGAACTGTAAAAATACGTCAACAATTTGTCATGAATAAGGAATGCTACCCATTTTATAGAAATCAGGGGAGAAAGTGAATCTAGCACTTCAAGGAGAGTTTTTCAACCGATTTATTTAATGGTTGGTTGGCTTACATTCCGATTGTATGCAATGCTTGACGCTCCGTTGCATCAACTTAATAACGAAGAGAATCTCCCTTTTGTCCACATCAAACCCCACGCCCAAGACGGGTATTGTGTGGCTTTCTCGGGCTATCTGCATAATAAAAGATTCTTCTCAATGAAACCCTTGCAAGGAAATACGGATGCTATTTCTTCGCTTTCACTGAATAGCCAAGATGTTAAAGCTAAGCCCCCGGTGTTATGAGAGAGTTACGTGTCTAGTGGTTGGACTATACGTAACGTAGCTATATTTTCCAAGTGTCGTAAGAGCCCTGCTCAAAATGGCTTGATCTTTCCGGTTTAAAGTAATATTACATCTAAGGATACATTTCATGTAATATTTGAAATCTTCTGTAGAATTCACAACATTGGAAAGGAATATAATATAAATCTGCAAAGAAAGTTTACGCGTGGGACCAAGCATCATCATTTGGTGGTTGGTGTGACGTAAAGACAGCCTGAACCCGGACCAATTTTGAGAAAGAGTCCTGCCCATGGCGTAAGTCATGCTCTTCAAGACCATATTAGCATCATCAAGTGTGATATTATAGCATCAACTCCATCCTTTGCTATCTCCCTAGTGGTAGTCTACAAGGATATATATATTGGAAGAGGGGAACTTAATGTGTGCCCCTTTTGGCACGACAGGTGGAGGACGAAAAACAATCATGGAAATAAGAACAAATATCAGAGATAAATTATTATTATTATTATTAACGTCGTTATGGTGTGTCTCGCTCTCGGGGTGGGGCACAGAGGCCTACCCAACAGGTGCCCCACCCTCAGCTTGCCTTGATATGATACCTGTAGGACATGGAGTCGACGGACAGACGACAACGAGTCCGTATTCGATCTCGATGGATATGGCATCGTATTCACCAGGCGGAATTGTAACAGGTGAATACAAAACATCAACATTTGTTTGATATCAAAGTACAAGTAATGTTGATGTCATTATTAAGTTATAAACCATCTATTTTTTTTATTTAGTTTTGATTTATGGACGAAATAATAATTGTGTTACCAATATATTCTTTAAATAGGCCTATATCCAACAGAATCCTAAATCTTTTCTTTCTATTGATGCCCACACTCGAATGAGTTTACTATGGCACGTTGAGGTTTAGATCTAGACTGCTTTCATGTCCTGCATTACCCTTCCATAAAATACATTTTGTACAAGTTTCCCTTTTCAAGATTAATGGATAACTACTAAGTTGACCATTGCTAGTGATTAATTTAGAATATACGTTTGGTCAGTCGGAGTCCAGCACTCTGTATGCGTGTCAAAGCAAATTATGGTATTTTATCGAATGTTATATATTAATTAATGAATGTATGATCAACATTAACATCTAAATTGGTTTCGCAACAATACATTAGTACTATTGATGCACGATGACAATATACGTTGACATCATTGACCTTTTACTTTAAAAGTCAAGTTAGGTAATTTTGCTAGTCACTTGTTGTGACAGTTTCATAAAATTTGATTAAAATTTAGTGATTTACATTAAGAAGATATATTTTAAATCAACTCACAAAACAGTGAATTTGAATACGCGTCCTATTTATATATATATATAGTATAGTCTGGATTGCTTTACAAAAGAGGCTTTTAAATTCATGTATGTGCTTAACTTTAGAATACCCCACCAAGAGGGTTAATGTACATACATGTCAAAGACATAGGGTTAGGGTTAGAGTTAGGATTAGGTCTAGTGTTACTTTAAAAGCTTACGTCTCGAGATTTAGCTTTATTGGTAAAGCGTTTGGTAACCTACCTACGAACGTTTGGTCAATATTTGTAGTGGGGTATTCTAAAGTTGCTCCTATTTATGTTTATAACATCATCATCATCGTATGACATGATTCAGTTACATTATATAGTGTCAAACATCTATCCTGATATACTATTTGCAGACAATCGTGATATTAAATCTGATCAAAGAATAGAATCCACATTCTAAGATAAGACAATCTAAGGTCTAAAATGAACATCTATCGCCTCTGTTGAAGTAAAGAGAGCCATTCTTGGCAAATCGTTTTCAGAATCGATCGGATGATTTGAGGAGGGGCTGCTCTATTTTGAGGTCTATTCCTTTGAAGTTCAGGCAAATGGGGAAAATAGTAATGGTATTAAATAATGGTTAATTGGAACGATTTACGGGTCGGAATCGTTGATTAGTTCTAAAGAGACATGTATTTCCCATTACCAATACATTGACACACTGTTTGTTTAAGGCTATACCCCTTGAATACCAAAATAATATTTAGATGTGTATATTATTTGTCTCAAATGTCAAGCAAGTAATATTTGAAACGTAATCAACATGACTTCGTTGTATCATATTTCATTTGATTTCCTTGGTTGCTCTTCATCTAACGAAGATAAGGTTATATAAGCATACCATTTGCGTCCATCAGCGAAATAGATGTAGCGTTCAAAATGTATCTTAAACCTTTTGAGCCGTCATCATGAAGAATGACATACAAAAAACCATTTTACATATTACTTGCTACCATAATTTGACGATATACAAACAAGATAGAATCATACTGTGCCATAAGAGATATATCCTGCACGGTGGGATCATTCTATGATGGGGTCCGTTTTCATTGCCCTGAGTCAAGTGACATGGAAGAATGAGTTTTAAATCTGAACATCATTTCCTTGTAGAGGTGATTTATCCTTTATGTTTGAGCCATTATTGATCAGTATCAAATAGACAATGCATCAGAACATCTATGGAACAGTGAGAAATATGCAAGGAATCTGACTTAGTGGAAGAGGACCACTTATACTTTTATGTGCACAATGTTATTTGCAGTAACCTTATTTAAACCCTTCATACTTTCGGTACGGTATTTTCCCGCGAGAGCATCTTTGTAAAACGTGTCGTAACAAACTTAAATCGAGACTTTCGCAACACAACGCCTGACCTCGTTTTTACTTTGTTACTAATCTCTGAATTCACCAATAACCTTCAGCTGGTACAGAATGCCATGACACATAGCTTGTACACTCCAGTCACACCAACGAAACCCGACACCAAGTCGACAATGGACCCCCCCCAAAAAAAAAAAACAAAAAAACAAACAAAACAAAAAAAAAAAAGTATATAAATAAATAAATAAGTAAAATAAATAAATATATGAATAAATTCAACAACAAAAATAATAATAATAATAGTAATCTAATGAGTTAATAAGTTGGGATCGGTTAAGGATGTATATGTCACACGAGGAGGGGGGGGGGGGTAATTATTCAAATACTTCATTTCCAAATTGGTAACCCAAATATCTGTAGCTGGAAATCTTTGAAAAAATCCCTGGATTACTTTTAGTAATTGGAAGTTATTTACTCTCCTTATAAACGTTAATATTGATGTTCCATATAATATACGCACGAGTTCAGCAGTGAATGTTGTACATAGTCCCAAATAGGTTCGGGCGTATGAAATGACAAAGACCAAATATGTAATAGTGCATTTATATGATTGTAAAAGTATATCTCAATATGACGTAAATTCACAAAGCTGAAATCTTTTATCATCCTTGTAAGTCTCTTGATCTAAACACTGGATGCCGAAATATATTATCTGAACTAATCATCTGATTTCTGAATTATTGAAACGGATCAGATGTGATTTAATTGTACACGTTCATTAAGCAAACTGGAAAGCTGTTTATTCTGAGGTATAATGCCTAATGTATTTCCGAAATTTGCCCGATAAACTATGCGAACTTCCGGGTTGGGCTTTATATACCATTTTCTTACATCATTACAGATAGTTGTAATCTCGACAAACGGTCAAAATCTCTTGAAGGTTCAAATTCCTGAATTGGTGTTATGTATGTGATGTCGTGTGTGTAGTAGGCCTATCTCAGTCACACCGACAAGCCGACTGCATCCAAGCCAACCGATTCTTGATAGTTTGTGGTAGATACATGTTTTCGTTTGGTCTATTGTCGACTTGGTGTCGCTTTCGTTGGTGTGACTGGAGTGTACAAGCTAGGTGCCATGGCCATTCTGTACTAGTTGAATATACCATTTTCGTAATGTAACCAAATTGAATGCACAAGTCTTTGCGAAGTGCCTCAATACAATTTTTTTTCATAGTCAGAATGCAAACTGCATATATTAAGTATTGCTAGGTACGTCAAGCCATAATGTTTGTCTAACCTGGCAACAACTAATGTATGCATTTTGGATTCTGTCTATTGAAATACTATTATTCTTACCAGGTGATTGAAATAATTTGTATTGATGCACTTCACAAAGGACTTATGCATTACATTGGTTACATTACGAAAATGGCCTATTGGTGCATTCAGAGATTATAGTCAACAAAAAATGAAAACGAGGTCAGGCGTTTGTGTTGCGAAAGTCTCGATTTAAGTTTGTTACGACACGTTTTTACAAAGATGCTCTCGCGGGAAAATTACCAAACCGAAAGCGGGTCTGAACTCTGAAATGAATGAATTATATGAGGTCAGATGTCGCAATGGCGGTGTCTTTCGATGACACTAGATTATTTCCCCCATCACTGCGTTCTGTCAATAGACAATGTTTCCCTGTATCTATACGGTAGCCTTAAATTCCGAAACATGATTAACATGAACATAATTTCATTAATGAGATTTAGGGTAGCATTGATATTTCACAAATATTATTCATTACCTAACATGATTTGGTCGTTTTTTTTTAAAACCATGAACATCGATGATATGATGCTTTTACCTGTAGCATTCTGTAATAGTGGAAATTCGTATGCCTATACCCTTATTGTTCATCCATGGGGTCAAATATTTGCGGCCTATACAAGCCGAGTAAATTGGGCAATTTATTATTTGCAAACATCCCTTTATCCACATTATCCCAACCTGCATTACTCATGCATGGAGGTTATTAATATATGACAAGATATCAGACATTATTATTGACAACTTTCTCTATTGAAAAAGAAGATGTACAATGAAAATATGCTATGTCCTATGGGGACCCATGTGGTCAACATGGACATGATAGAAGACGGATCATTAGCCGGTACTCTGGTAGTAGAGAGCTTCTATGCATGCATGACCAATACATCATCTACATTGATAATTCTTTAGATCGTGATGATTGGTAGGCTTTAAAACATTGTTTTACTAAACCCCCTTTTGTATTATGGAGTCTCTGAATTCTGTTGTCGGAATGCTATTTTGAAAGAGGCCCAACATTGTCCATTTTGTGACACTCATTAGTAATGTCTGGGCAGAGTGAGTATACGGACACTCCCTGTAATTAGCTGTCATTATTAAGTGGAGAGCCAGGGGTCTATTGTTTGCTTGAACCAGATTGAAAGATTATTGTGGCTATCATGAGTAGAAAGCCCCCACCCCAACCCGAGCATCCCTTCTTTGTATCTGTAATGTCTGACACTACCCTTTACGATATCAGCTGATTATTGGTCATGCTGTAACATGATGGAGGATAGTGTCTGGAAGCTATTGGAAAGGGTTGATTATGCCTATGTAGTAAATAAGAATTGATCAAGCTGTTGAATGATATACATGTAAAGAAGTTGACCCAATCAACAGACATTACAGTAGACAGACATTATTACATAGGTCTGTACATACATGTTTGATCACATTTTGATTAATGGCTTTTGAAAAGCAATCTTTTTCAGAGGACAAGTTACTGCTATGAAATTTCTTCCAAACTCATTTACGTGGGGTGAGAAAGCTCACTAGTTATTTGTTGTTGTTGAAATATGTCCAAGCATAAATCCTCTATATAGGCACGTACCACTCGATCGAAGCTTCATTCCCAAGAATGTAATGTTAGCGACTCATAATCCGCGGCACCGAGGTTGCCTAATCTGCTCTGTAGATGATCTTTTCAACAGATTATGAATCATCTATATAAGTCTCGTGTCATTGCACGTCTAGATGTCTTACAATGCTTCATCACTGTTAATTTGGATTTGTAACCATAAATATGCACTTTGGGGAGGTACATAATATATAACTAGTTCTGCCGCTTTGATATAAGTTTTTCACTCTTAAATTTGAAAAAACTACATGAACAGTCATGTTGGAAAAGATAAATATGTAATAGTATATACATAAATATTTTTTCCAAAGATTAGGAATATTTAACACAATTCACATACTTCATTAATATAAATATCTGTAAAGTCTCGCTTTATAATTGATTACCACATGTATTCTCAAACGAAATTAATATTGTATGAAAATTTAAGTACAATGCGGCATAATATTTCAGTTTATCTTAACGTTTTCTATATAAGTCCTTACGACAAAATACTTGATAAATTATTTAAATTATTGCTTGTTTGTG
>JAVYIG010013079.1:0-49376 GCA_035222895.1 Strongylocentrotus droebachiensis | reverse complement strand
TATTTTGCATTTTTTTTTTGTAGACCCTTCTTTGTGCAAGCTGTAGATATTTGCATTAACGTTTGTTCTCTATGCGGCATTGGCTGCTGGTCTTTTCTACCCCACCCCCCCCCCCTCCCCGTGTATAACAATACGAGAAAGAGCCCATTTAGTGTTCAACAAATCGTCAAAGCATTGTAATAAATATATTTTGAGTTCCTTGCATATTCCTCTATAGAAGCATGCTTTAAAAAAACAGGTCGGGTGACTCTTTGTTGGTTTTTTGGGGTACAAAAAACAATAATTGCTCAAAAAAGGCATTATTGTTATATAGCTATATACCTCTATTATATCAAAGTTATGGATCTCGGTTTAATAATATAAGGAGGCGCGATAGCTCAGTCGGTAGAGCAGTGGTCTCGTAATCCGGTGACCCGGGTTCGAAACCAAGGCAAGGCATTGGTAAGGCATTAAACCTCATTACCGGGTCCCTCTCGGAGAGGACCTAAAGCCGTCGGCTGTCTGGTTGCTTACTTACAAGCATTTATGCTTTCTTAGCAGTCAGGTAAAATAACCACCACCACCAATATTTAAAGTTTTTATCACTTGATAACAGAGCGGAAATAATGTGTTTTTCGTTTACACTTTTGTATGTATGTATGCATTTGTTTCCTGTTTCTTTGTATTCATGCTTGAATGCACAAAAAAGTACACTCGCGAAGTAATGACTCGCTTAGCTAAGCAGAATCATTACGTAAGTTAAGATTCTATAATATTATGGTCATGTAACATTTAGGACTATAACTGAATACATCTCCCATTGTTAATCGTATCTCCTTCAGGTAACTTTAACAATAAACTATAGCACTTATGATTAACTTCATTTTACAGATAAAGGGATGCACGGTATAGATATTGGATTCATTTCATTAAAAAAAATATTTAAACAAAAACCAAAAATAAAATATATGATCAATTGTCAGTCGATAGTAACGTAACAGTCCCTAAACACCCATGATGATTGCACCTGATTCATACTTTATTTGATATTTTGTACAACTTGTCCATTTATACTAATATTGATTTTTGGCTTTATAAATTCTAAATTTCAATTGTTGATCAGGGGTTGAAACAAGTGAATGAGTATATACCTGTTGTAGATCCCGTAGAAGCTATTGCCACAGCTCTCATTGTATTCCTCTCCGGGAAGTACAAGACTATTAAATCATAGGCACACACTGTGAAAAGCCCTGCCCCTATACCAGCCATTACACCAAACGTACCAAACATTGGTATGAGACTAGATAGGAATGACGTCATAAAGACTCCAACCGAAGTCGAGACGACGCCGGAGATGGCTACCGATCTATAGCCGAAGCGTTCCGAAGCGAGTTTGACGAACGGAGCAAGCATGAGCGAAATAGCAAGAGGGAGAGCGCCTACCCAACCTGGAATAAAGAAACGATATCGAAGTATTTATCATATCAAAACAGTTATTAAAGATCATGTATCATTATGCAAACTAGGAGTGACTAACATGTCGGTGATTTTGGTCTAAACCCCCCCCCCCCTGCCTCTTCCTTCATCAGAACTATAGCGCCACCTCTAATATATAGAGAGAGAGAGGGGAGAAGAGAGAAGAGCTAGAGAGAGAGAGAGAGAGAGGTGTGTAGGAGTAGGAGGAGAAGGAGGACCAAAATGATAGGCTACCCCCTTGCCATTTCTGTCAAAAAGTGTCATTTAACATTTCATGAAATGATCTGCAATTACATATTTTGAATAGACAAAGATCATACACTCCTTAGTAGGAGGGGATAATATATTGGCTCTGGGATATCAGACTGGTAGAGCTACCAGTAAAAGACTAGGAGGAAAGTCGGTAAAGGGGGCGGGGGTAAGCGGTAGGTGCGGGGCATACTGTCCGCCCTACACACTGGTGCAAGTATGCACCTTTAGGGGTGCAAACCGATGCAACACTGGCAGCACCTTTAGGGGTTAAATCCTGCACCCTTTTTAAAGGTGCAATCCTGCACCCTTTAAGAGGGTGCCAGATTGCACCTTTTAGGAGACATGTTAGTACCCTTAATGGTTAAATCCTGCTTCATTAGGGGTGCAAACCGATGCAATAACAGCACCTTTAGGGGTTCAATCCTGCACACTTTAAAAGGTGCAATCCTGCACCCATACTCGAGGAATACTCGTGAAATTGCTCTAACACAAATACTTATTAAACATGCATGTTGTTTCTTGGTTAGTTATCATATAATCAATATATCTATTGTTAAAACGTGAATGTAACATGATCAGAAAAAATAATCTATTGGTTAATGATTGCCGAAGGAAAACACAAATCACAAAAATTGATCTGCAGTGTCATAATTTGCTTAAGAAATCATGATAAATGTATTTTTATGTGAACACGTGTAAAGTAATCATGAATATGCATGCAATATATATATGCAAACTTTTATTTTGCACCCTTTTTGGTCGATAGGGTTCATTTTTTTGGGAAGGGTGCAAAATCTTATATTGCACCCTTTTTTGAACCCCTGTTCCTTCAATAGGGTTCATTTTTATGTAAAGGTGCAAACTCTTATTTTGCACCCTTTTTTGCACCCTTTTTTCTTAGAGTGTATGCTGGCGCTTTTGTCCTAATTATTTGTCCTTATAGTCGAAGGCCGTGCGTTATCAGTGCTAATATGTTAAGGGAAACATTTTGGTTTATTCAGTCCTCCTCTGGCGATAGCTATCACGTAAAGTGACTCGCGTGAACTATGCTCCACGGCACCCGAAAATAATAACTGGTAAATCCAAAGTTAATTGGGCAAAATTCATTTTATTTCAACTCATGTACGACACACAAGGACTAGCGTTTAAGTCTCAGTATAGTTCCAATAGTTTCGAGTTGACAAGTTTGGGGCCTTGTCAGACCATATACAATGAAGGGGGGGGGGGGGGGGTTCATGGTTCTTAATTTTTTTAACGACAAATCAGCCGAAAAAAACTTCAAAAAGGAAACCCAAATTGACAAGTGGACGACTATCCTCTAGTTACGCTTACTATACAGTGAACTTTGCGTTTTGAAGTCATATTGCTCACAAAGGGGGTACTTATATCACGCACCAAAGTCCGGCTCGTAATACACAAAAATCCGGCCCGTATTGACTTTACACACCGGGCCGGTCGACCATATTGTAAGAGCTCGAAAAAGAGAGGTTATCTCTAAAATGAAATAAAAGGACTCTTGAAAGTAAAAGAGCCCTTTCATTTCCATCCCTTGATATTTAAATTACACTGCTTCCTATACTGTGTGCTTTTTTTCACACTCTCCCTGATATATAAAGGGTGCTTTCTTTATCAAATTTTGATCATCAACAGAAACAAATTTCAAATTATCGAATATTATTTTGTGGTGGTACCAAAATTAGAAATCGTTATATTTATGGATATTTCAGCCGTCTCTGAACCGATTTTGATCAAACAGTTTTTCATTATCTCACAAAAATTATTATGTGTAGCGCCCTCTGCAACAGAACTCAACTATCCTTTAAATGGGGGCATTGGTGTATGTAGAAAAAAAAAGGATTAAGATCTCATGGGGAGGGGGGGTCCAATTTTGGAGTGAATTTGAGCGGCGACTCAGACACAGCCGGTGATTAAGCGGGGGGGGGGGGGGGGGGGGGGAGGGGGGGGGGGGGGGGGGGTAAGAAGACTCTTTTTTCACAATTCGTGAGAAAATTCTTTCAAAAAAAACTCTCTTACTTTTGTTGTGGTCAGTCTTGCTTTTAGTTTTAAATCCATACAACTTTGATATCTGTACACAAATTTCAGACGAGATTTAGCTCCTTCCCTTGTGAAAGTTCGTCACCCGTCATTTGGGACTTTTAGATTTGCACGACGAGAACGTGGCCTGCTACATGTGGCAATGTGACGTCCTTTTAAAAACACTGGCAGTGGCCGGCAGTGCCTTAAAAGGACATCATATTGCCTTAAAAGGATGTCACATGTAGCAGTACACGTTCTCGTCGTGCAAATCTAAGTCCCTATTTGCTCCTGCGGCAACTCTGAGAGGTTTTTTTGTTGCTATTAAGTGTTCGGATAGGAGCATTTGCGATCTGGTTCTGGGTTTAGTTCAGTTTTAGGTTTGTTTTGGGTAGGGTATAGAGAGAAAGTCCAGAGTTACACCGTTGTAGGTAGGATTTCGGAGCAACAGAGGGCCCGCCGGGACCATTGTGTCGTTGGACCCCCCCCCCCCCCCCCCCCCCCACCCCCCCCCTGCTCCCTCGGTTGATGTAATAATACAATCGTTAGAGATACCTGTTAATGTAGCACTGCTTTCAAATTCTTGCTGGAATGCGACAAAGAGTAGGTTATAGTTAAATAAGAGTCCATTCAGCACGAAATTATAAAGAACCGTCGCGACGACCACCACGCATCCCCATCGGTTTCGTATCCATTGCCGAAGAGATTGGTGTGCTGTTGGTGTGACCGGTCGTTGGTATTCGATGGATCCAGACATCTTTATTCTTCATATCACAAGTAATGTCACAATAGACAATCCGTTTTTTTTCTTCAGCAACGTTATACTCTTCGAACATGCAGGGTGTTTATTTAACACATATACCGTGTTTACACAGTGATCCGCCTCGATTGTTGAAGTCGCCTTTTTTTTTCCTTCAGTGTAAACACTTGTTGTTGTTGTTGTGTTTTAAGGCTGACCAATCTAAAAAGATTATTTCTGCCTGGCTGTGCTGTTTTTGTTTAGATGTTCATCACTGATGATTAGATGGCGCTGTTTCTTTTCCTCTTCAGTGGGTATCATGTACTATGCAGCTTCCGATCACATTTGCGCGCTTTATAAGGTTCAACACGCCTCGTGGCTTCAACCCTCGAGGCGGGATCACTGTCTAAACACGGTAATTTATTGCTATGCTGGCGCAGTAAACGCGTACGCGCATGATCTACGACAATCCGCGGCGGACGGAGAGGGTGCACTGCCATGGTGGTGGTGGGGGGGGGGGGGGGGGGGGGCTTTTAAAAGGCGATCCCAGGGCATCCTGACGGGTACTTTTGACTTATCTTGGAAGAAGTCGACGTTTAATAGGGGGAATGAAAAAGTTAGCAGCGATACCAATGATATAGCTGCGGGATGGGGATATACCATGCCCCCCCCCAATATAGCTCATATTAAAATAAAATGTAGGCGGGAGGGTGCAGAAGAAGAGATAGATAGCCTATATATCTCTTTTTTGTTAAACTTTTTTTTACCCCTACGTACGCGCCTGCTCAGCACCCCTCCCCAGCCGATGATTAAGCCATTCCCAGGTGACAGCATTTAATTCCCATGATAGATGAAACAATAAAACAATGTTGCCCTGGCCGATTCTTTGAAACTAGCTTTGGTTCTTTATTTATGAATTTAATTTAATGAAAAATATAGGTCAAAGGGGAGCGCTTAGCAAAGGGACATTAATTAAGAGCAACAAGAAGAACTTTGAAAAGGGGCGTATATCACATTCGAAAAAAGGCACTCACAAATAGTTTGAAAAGACAATTTTCGGTAAGGGAAACTGGTAACCAGAGATGAAAAGAGAGGTAAGGGACAGTTATAAGAAAAGAAAAGAGGCACTTGTCCTATGTAAAAAAAAAAAGGGGGGGGGGGGCAATTTGGGGGTATCTGAAGAAGAGGGGGCACAGTTCCCCCCCCCCCCCCAAGAAGTGCCCGTCTCTGGCATAATGGGCAAAAGTTAGGAAGGACAAAACGGAAAATCATATCATTTCATCAACATTTGTAAATCATTGGTATCGAATTAGATATAAACCACGTTTGAATTTTATTTGGGGGTTAACCCCCCCCCCTCCCCCCTCCCCCCCCCCCAAGCCTCCCCATCAGTACACCAGTGATAAGAGATTAAGAGTGGAGTCAGTGGGGTGGTGGTTGAAACCATTGATACAGGACCTGCACATGACATCTCGATCATTCCGGGACGAAAAACCCGAAGGTTATATTAATTGAATTTTTTTCCCCCTCCCCGTCACAAGCAACTCCCAATAAAAACATAAATAAATAATAATGAAGTATGGCAATCGCTAGGTACTCAAACTTAGTTTTGGCTAGAGCGCATAGCGCATTCACTCTGGCTTTTGTAGTTAATGCTACCATTAAAACCATGGAGCGTAACGACCAAGCGAGATTATGCAATTTTGAATGCTGAAATTATGCATTCTAGAAAACCCCAAAGCCAATATGTACGTTCTTTCCGATATGTTTCTTTCAAGCCATATTTCTAAATTTCCAGGGGGACGTGTCCCCCAATCGAGCCCAGGATCGCCGCCCCTGTCCACAATTACAAATACAAGCACAAGCGCGTTGGCACGAGCTGATGCCGAAGGGCAAAATAAGAGTTGTGAAGCGGCCGCTCTGCCGTCAATTTAAAATTTGACCGTTGAGTATATAGACTCTAAAGACATCCAAAATAATGTGCCCTTTTCAAATCTCTCACCAAAGAGTGATAACTTTTGTAGCGCAGGGGCTGTTTTTAACGTTTAACTTCGAATCCGCGGCTCGGGATTTTATGCGACCGACCGGCCCCCTCTATTCAACATCGTCTCCCGAGCCTTTTGGAATGACCCCCAATCTCCCGATTACAATTCTGCTTCTCTTTGTAGGCGCCGGGCGCGGCTCTTTCATGAGTGCATGAACTTTTTTAATGACTATTTTATGCTGGATATACTAGTAGTGAGTTGGTTGAAGTAAGAAGCCACGTACAAAAGTATAATCGATTACAACAGTTGTGGGGCCGATATCACGAGTATGCCTTCATAGAATAAGGGTTTTAAAGAAAATATTCACTTTTTATTTCAAAAGGACTGGCCAATTTAGTTTTAAAAAATTGTAGAGAGTTATTATTATGTCATTTCTAGAAAAAATGTCAACCATATGATTTACAATGAATCTAAATACATTGATTTGCCGAGTTGCTTCCTTTTATGAAATATACACGTAAAACAATGTGAGGACAGACTGTGCGGATAGCAAACCGCACGGATCGTCCCTCGGACGATCCGTGCGAGCAGAAAACCCGCATATTATGTCCGACGTACAAACGAAACTGGTAGGACAAACGGCGCGGTCACACCGGAAGCAGTTTGGGATATCCTATGTGTGCCCATGCCTTGAGCCATAATGCATGGCTGTCCAGAGGATTTTGTTATGTTGGGGACCGGGGTAAAATGCAATAAATTATTGAAAATATTTTGCATTTTCTGTTTTTTTTTTCTTTTTATGGAAACTGCCCCCTACCCTAGCCCCCGCTGCGTACAGTCATGGTTCAGTGACAAAGCAATGGCCTCGTAACTGTGAGGCCCCAAGATCAAAACCGTGTCGATGTGCTATATAAGTGCCCTTTTGTGGGGCATTAATCCTCATTACTGTCATTTATGACTTAAGGGCGTAGGTCCCCTAGTTGATAAGCATAGTTGCATACACATGTTTTAGTAGTCACGCAAAACAAACACTGGCAGATTATTATTCAATAAAATCTGAGAATGTATACTATTATCTAGATCTATTATTTTTAAATAATTTTTAAAATAATTCCATAAATTGGGGTAAAAATAAAATATTCCAACTATATGAGCGACAGTGTAGTAAAGTTGAAGTGGGTATATTGTCATGCTTCTCATGTCATTTTCATGCTTCTGTGTTTAAAAATGTCCGGACTTTTATCTTTATATGAAAAATCCGTGTATGTGAAGGGGGCATTACTCTCGTATTGCACTTTCATTTTGATGCAATATTAATGCACGCTAACAAGGTGAAACGAAATGACCGAAAATACGCTTGATTGAATATCGTCTCTTGAGAGCCGGAAGGGTATTAACTCCGAATTCGTGTTTACACATTACCCGTTTGGCTCTATAAAACAGATAATATATACCAGAGATTTTATTCTTTTAACTACAAAGTACTGATGATATTGACAATCCTCCGATTATATTACTCTCACTATGAACATGACGGACAAAGAAAGAGTTATTACTGCCACCCCGCCAAACAGAAACTATTAAACAAAACTCACCGCTTTAAGATTTGACCATTCACTCAAATGAACAAGATGATACAAAGTGATTTAACTTATATATTTCATTTATTATTCACTTTTTGCTAGCAGAACAATGTCCTGGCATACCATAATACCCTTTATTGGCAAAATAAATTAAGTGATTATTGTCTTCATGCTTTCATGATTGAAACAAAACCTGCATAACAGATCAAAAAGTTACCGACATGCAAAATGAAGGTTGTTTAACTGCATTTTATGTAGTGTATCGACTGCCGTTGGAATACAACATACGGACCACGGGTATGTTAAATCATTGGATGACAAACACGATCTCAACCCCTATGAAAATGACCTTAAAACTATACAACTATCTATTTTACAGTTATCATTTAAAACATGATACATTCTTTCTCATCATGAACTGAAACAAAGATATCAAATCAACACTGACAGTATGATAGATGAAATATAAAACAAGATTTATAAATATATTTGCGAGTCAGATTTATTTTAAATTACGATTACGACACACCATAACGGATAAATGTACGCTTCTTACAACTTTAAATTGGCAATCAGTCAAACAAAGATTAAAATATCACTACTGTTTGTTAGGTTTTAAAATTGTAAATTTCATGGCTCCATCTTATTCAAAAACATTTATCAATTATCGCACCTTCAACTATAAACTGTACCCGCTATTTATTGAATTTTCTTCTTGACATCCCGAACCCAAAGATCGAATTAAAAAAATTATCATTCTCGTATAAAGTAAGCACCCTGTTTTATAACAAACGCCCTTTCTCAATTCAATCAACCAAATCAATGGCAATTGGCCAAGAATTTATTATAGTAGAATCCCCGTTCTTGTTTTTCCTTTACCAATATAATTGTTTTTCTTATGTTATATATATGTTTTACTCTATATCATGTCAAATATGTCAATGTTAAGTTTTTATGAATGTTATATTTTCATGTATTTCTTGTATTTTTGAAAATCATGTTTGGTATGTCGTCCTAGAGGGCGTACTTGGAAAGCTTTTTTTTTTAATGAATGTACCTACCCTCTATTTTAAATTAAACTTGAATAAATAAATAAATAAATGAGTAAATAAATAATGGTATTTTGTAGATTATGTTTCAATTTGGTTATTGATGCCAGTAGTGTTGTACATGTCATAGTTTGTCAACCAATTAAATTATGCTTGTCATTACATACATTTTCCCTATACCTTTAGCGATATTTTTGGAACGCTTTTTTTTTCTCGGATGAAATGACTAACTATTTTATAATCAATATTAAAGATGGAATTCAGTTATTGATCGATATTACATTGCTAGATTCAATTTAATCATCAATGTTTAAAATTTGACGAGTGTCTTGCCGACTATGTCGTGTATTTGTGAATTTAAAAGGGGAGATTTTTGTTTTGGCTGTTGATGTTGTTGTTGTTATTGCTCGTGTGTATATTATATTCACCTCATTGATGTTTACGTATACATCAGTTATCTCTCGATACTGCTTCATGAATTAAATGATTTTATAACTTGATCTTTAACAAAATTGCAAGTTATGAAAATTAAATAAAAAAAGCACTTCAAATATAAATTGTCTCTTACAACTCGATTGCAATATTCTCCAAAACATGCAATACATTTATAGTCATTCTCATAAAATACTAATCAACTAATTCAAATTCTATGTATACAAAATAAGAAAGAGATGCCAAGAAAGTTATATCAATGCAAAACTCATAATTTTGTAATAATAATAATAATAATTATATTTGCTTATATAGCGCCTAACACTTACTTTATCAGAAGTCTCTAAGCGCTCTACAATAATGCAGCATAATTACCCTGGCTTTAGTAGTGCAGCTGTTACGCGCGCTACGTTTTTAAGGAATACATTCCTACCAGGTACCCATTTACTTCACCTGGGTGGAGTGTGGCAAATGTAGATCAATGTCTTGCCAAACAATAAAATACTCACAAACCTAACTAGGTTTACACAACATGTTTTATAAACAAATAATTAGTATCTCCCAAACGAATTCGATCACCTAAAATTTGCCATATTTACCAAACGTTTGAAAGTACAAAGGCACGTCTAGTATTTGATAATTGGGGAAGAGGGTCGTCACCAGATACAAGTGAGAATCTAAACAGCCCTGTAAGCTCAGAATCATGGCAAGATATATGGAAATATTTCCCCCGGGATTACAAATGGGGGAGAGTGTATACGCTTGGTGAAAATGGCCACATTCGTTGTAAGTTGCATTGCTCTGATGATATGCATTCAAATCATGTGTATGAAGTTGCCAGCTTTGTAAACTAGTGTACCTACTAACACTATCCACATTATGATATTATTGTTTTTAATACACCCTTAAGATTAATTAAATGCTTACAATGAGACTTTATAGGCATATGGTTCGATGTGTTAGAAATTCCTATAAATCAACATGTAGTATTAGAAAAGCACCTACTGGGTTGTATCCTTATAGGAACCGTTTAAATTTATGGATTCATAAAACATGAAATGAAAGAGCAAAATAATGGGCTGTACTGGAATGTTTATCGAAACAATTTCATATAAATAACCTGCATTCACATTATAATTATGCAGTATCAGTTCTCATATTCTTTATGTAAAATCAAAACAAATCAATCAATAAAATAAATAGATCTAACCAAGTAAACATTTCTCTTCTCCAACAAATGAATTCATAAACGTTTTACATATAGCTACTTTAGCACAAAAAACAATCACCCTTTTCTTCTATTTATCCCTCTTTCCCCTGAACCCCCTTTACCTTCTTATTCGCTCATATCCCACTTTGCTTTATTGAGCTTATCTCCTCCATATCCCATCCCTCTCTCTCTCTCTCTCTCTCCTCCTCCTCCTCTCTCTCTCTCTCTCTCTCTCTCTCTCGCTACATTATCCATTCTCTTTCTTTCCTTATCTGCTTTCCTCCCCTACCTCGCTGCCTCAGATTATATATAACCAGTATATCACTCTCGTTTCTAAAACACTAACTGAATGACCAGTTTGCAGCATTACTGTACAGCTCACCGCAGCTCCATTCCCATTACGATAATACAAATAATATGTATATATATATACACAACCTTAACTATACTATCTGTAATAATATGATACACATTCCTTAACACATTTTCTCTTTGTTAAGGCACTGAATGGCACTGACACATTATATTCGCTGTCCCTTCGGAGCTCTTATACAATGGTGTCAAATCCAAGTGCGTCATTCAGTTCTACGATAACAGTTTCCAGTTTATCTACATCATCATCAGTCGGAGAACTGTCCCTCGTCTCACCGTTGGCGGCGCGTTTAGACGTCAAAATAAGAGAGCCTGTCCACTTCCCCGACTCCTGTGGATTGTAAGACATGATTACCGAACCATAAACAAGACATGAAACGTCAAGAGAAACAAGTAGGCTAGTAATTGATTATTATTTCAATAAATGTGCCTAGATGGCGGCTGTTTGGAATATTCACTAATTTTACTGATTCGTTGGATTATTCTTGAAATTCATAAAGCATCATGATGATATACATTTTATGTGTTCTAAAAATGTTTAACTTTACCACCCGAACCAGTCAAACAATATGTAATACAAATTCACTTCCTATAGAAAATTTAATTAGCCTTTCATTTGAGACAAATAGCATTTGTTGGCACATCTTGAAATTACATCACATACCTTCAAAAACATTCAAACGATTTTACATCATTTTCTTTCAATCAATCAATAGTGATCTGTCAGTTTATGACAGGTTCAGTGACCCAATCAGAGTTCTACTTCAAGTGTCTATCCAAGTACTTCGGTCTTTAACCATCCGTTTCAGCATTTCATATCCCGTTGCTCCACATTCCGCAATCAAATCATCTAGAAAGCCTTTACGAGGTCTTCCCCTCAACTTATTTCCATGTAGACGGCCTTCTAGGACTCTGATCATCAAGCTATCATCATGCCGCATGTGTCCAAGCCATTTCTTCTGTCTCTTTCTAATCGTTTGAAGCAGCACCCGCTTTTCTTGAACTCGATGCAACACCTCTTCGTTCAAAACTCTGTCCCTCCAAGACTCATCTAGTAGTTTACGCCAGCACCACATTTCGACCGCTTCCAATCGCTGAATGTCTTTCCTGGCGAGTGCCCACGTCTCTGCTCCATCTAACAGTCCACTTCATACTAGAGACTTCACAAGACGCTTTCTCAAACTCAGGTCAATATTGTGGCTCATCAGGATATCTTGTCGTTGAGTGAAGGCAGCTCTTGCCAATGCTGAGCGCAAGTTGACCTCTTCGGCAGACTTGCCATCCTCAGTCAGCACACTGCCTAGATACTTGAAGTGGTTGACTTGTAGTAGTCTGTTGCCATTTATTATGATATGATGGTTATTTATTTTGTCTTGGCCTTACTTATCATCATCACCTTCGTTTTCTTCTCATTCTCATGCCATAGCTCCTGACCACTTGGTCCATCTGTACCATCTGTCTTTGAAGGCCATCGGCAGTGACAGCGAGCGTGGCCTGATCATCAGCGTACCGTACAGACTTAATTAACACTCCTCCAACATTCACTCCTTCTTCTAACGTTGCCAGAGCTTCTCTTACCATTGCCTCTGCATATTTATTGAAGAGAAGAGGAGACAGCAGGCATCCCTGACGAGTTCCCCGTCCAATGCCGGCTGGTTCAGAGACCCCATCTTCAACGCGAACGCTTGCAGTCTGAGACATGTACGCAATCAGTCTACGGTCTCTCCAATCAACACCAATGGCTGACAGCACTTCCATCAGCCTAGTCCAATCGACACGATCAAATGCCTTTTCGTAGTCCACAAAACAGATATATAGGTCCTGATCATTATGTTGTATACATCTCTCACTTAATATTCCCATTACAGCAATTGCTTTTTCTTTACCGTGGCCTAAAAGAGAGCGTATGTTTTTTTTGTAGAGCTTAATGAATCACTAACCTTCTCTTTCTCGATGATAAGGTGATGAGCATCTATTGACCCATGGGTCATGGCGCATGCGTGGATTGTGTCAAGTACATCGTGCAATTCTTTCCGAACAGACTGAACATCCTCGACTTTCAGGTGAAGCTTCTTGGCTCCGATAAGACTGAGTGCATCAGATAGAATGAAACGATCAGACTTCATTGTGTTCATCTCCAAAGATTTTGTAGAATCTGGGAAGTTAAAAAAAAAAATCACATCAAGTTAAAATATCCTAATGGATGAGTAAATATTATCATATGAGCTATTTGTAATATTACATCATTATTCTCCTGGTGCATTCCCTTTTCCGGTTCAAGTTTATTAAAGTCCATCTGTGTATCACAGAATATCACTATTTTCTTGTTGTTTCAGCATAGCTGAAAAATTGGAATTGTGCAAGAGCAGAAAAGGAGATAAAAACAAGTTTCGATTAAATTCTAACCTCTTACTGCAGACAATGTTCCTTCCAATTGTGTTGAGGTTCCGCCTTTGTTTAGTGTACCTGGATCCGCGTATCGATTACTGTAACTGTTGCTGATTGCGACACGGCTTGAATCCGTGCGAAACGACGCCAGTCTGGTCTTAATATCTATTGTTGAGATGGTATAGATATATGGGTTGATGGCCGAGTTGATTGGGAGAACGAAGACAGCAATCCAGGCGTAGACCGTCGGTGGTATGATGGCAGAGTTAGATAGAGAAACAAATGCTAGTATGACGATAGGTAACCAGCAACAGATATCTGTAGCAACGATGATTGCAGTTCGGACTGCCAACTTTATCTGTAAAGCACAGAGATATTGGACATAATTAACGGGATTTCAAGGCATATTGTACCTAGTGGATACCAGATTTGTTATAAATCATATAGCACCAATATCGTAGATCAAAGATTCACCTTCAAATTAGATGTTTTGAGCTGGTGGAAATCTAATTTAATAAACAAAATCGTTAATATACTAATAAGAAATAATCACAATTTCTATTGAATCATTGGGTTCTCCACTAAACTCCGAATTAAGTAAATTTTGCATAGATGCATACCTCGGCTTCCATGGCCTTGTTCGTCCTCATTTTTGATGCTGATCGCTTAGCAATGACATAGATCACAGTGTAGCAGCCAATGATGGTTACCATGGCAATAAAGTTGATGAAGATGGCGCTCATGGCATACTGCCACCCTGGAGGCTTCACATTGGTCAACGGAAGAGCGAGGCATACACCGGAACGTCCGTAGAATCTCTCTCCAAAATGTGGGATAGGTAGGGCTGGGATTAGACTGTAGATAAGACACGCTGACCAGATCACTGCTGCTGTAATGCGTACTGATTTCCTTCCAAAGTGCTTTTGTGAGAAGGGAAAGGTGATGCAGAGGAAACGATCTAAGGTTATTATAGTGAGAATAAGCACCGATACTTCACTGGAAAGATTGGCTAAGATTCCGGCCAGTTTGCACATACCACTAGCTGTCCATCTCTCTGCATGGAAAACGTAGACACTCTTATAGTGTACATCCGCGCTGGCAATGATGAGCATGTAGACTCCCATCAGACAGTCAGATATAGCAAGGTTGAAGATCAGGAAAGATTGGACGCGGAATTTCTTCTTCTCTCGTGCTCGTTCTATGATGACGAAGATATTGCCAATGAATGCACTAACACCGAGTATCCACATGAAGACCCGGAGCACATCGGATCGCATCAGGTCTTCACACGATGAGAATTGGTCCTGTGGAGGGTAGCAGCTCTCAAGACCAGGCACAATGCAGCAAAATAAGAACAGGTCAGACGAGCTGGTCGGATGGAAGAAAAATTAATTGTGCACGGGCATAATTATTACATCCTATAAATATATCAAGAATCCTCTAGAACGATTCGTCAAAACAAGGTCACTTGACACAGAATGTAAACATTATACAACACCTACGTGGATCCTTGTCATTTGATTGGAGGATTGTTGGTCACATGATATTCAATAGATGGTATATTGCACGGTCGTGCATTTTTGGTTATATGCGCCGTGCATTTTTGGTTATATGCAGACTGCGTACCTCTCAGTCGTGCGCGCGCGTATCCCTGCGTGTATCTGACGCGAAGGCAATCTCAATGTAATCGAGAAGGCTTGACTCCAACTTTAATTTATCTTTAATATAAGGAGTAAAGCATAATTTGTTGATTAACGTTCTATTAGATCTTCTTCGATGTTGTATAAACAAATAATGAATGTTTTTCATTCGTTCAATAGTGCAAATATTTTCATTCGTTGAAAGATTAACGTTAATTCTATTTAAACTCGGCTGACGCCTCGTTGAATAGAATGTTAATCTTTCAACTCATGAAAATATTCGCACTATTGAACTCATAACCATTCATTATTTGTATACTATTAGGGAAATAATTTGTTCTGCTGATGCCGCTCAAGCTTGCAAGTAACTAGAGGAGGTTTTTGTTCTTATATGTATGGATGTGGGTATGAATGACTTTGAACGTTTGACTCGAAGGCGCCGATAACAATATCCTAAAAGAGGAATTTTAAAGAAAATTGAGAATTTCAAATATCTTTGACGTGGGAAATATTCCAATCCTTAAGTTATATGGTCTGACAAAATAAACTTATCTTCATGATCTAGAGCGGTTCAAGAAGATAGTAGTCCCTAGATCATCTCGGCGAGGAAAATTTGTCTCATCAACCTTGTAGTCAGTGATTATTACCTATGTAGGACTACCTCAAGTCTTTTAGGGTTAAGCTTAATTTAATATATCCGTACTGTACTGAAGAATCGTTTCAAGCGTACGGCTTATGTCCCGACATTGTTCGGAGACCCCGCCCCTCGCCGTTAAGAACATAAATAAATTAATGAAAAATATGTTTGCCCCTCTGCTTATGAATCCGAAGATACAAGTTTGTTGTTGCATCCGAAAATTCCATGTAATTTAATTTCGCCTTGCAGTAAAAAATTACTTAGGCCATAGAGGCATTACACACAAATTATAATTAATCTATTTTTAAATGTCATTAGAAGTCTAGGACATTCAGTGTTTATTGCCTCCATCGACATTGCTGACTTCATATCACATTAACGGGTTAGTCAACTTTGATACGGAAACCAGTTGTTAGAGAACATAATGAATGACACTAGTCAAAGTGGGACCTGGCTATCCCCTAAGATGGCAAATCGTCGATGTTCTTTTACGTCAGTTCGACCTTTACCAATGCCCTATTTAACTTTTGAAAAACTTAGGTTTGTTCTTATCACGGTCATTACTAACATCACTAGAAATAAGGTCGACAGTAAACTTACAGGTGTCGAAGTCTATCCAGTCCTCTAAAGATATCCTCATCATACTGACCGATGTCGTTACGTTCAAGCATTCTGCATGACAATAAAAACAATATTCCAAGGTTATATGTTTTTGTATGCTTTTTACTGGTAATCAATATCGCTAAATAAATTAATTTGCAAGATAGTTCTGATACCTAGTGAATGCGCTGCCGGGCATGTTTTCATTTTAAAAACTGAGGTTGCAATGTTTTCTGTTCTGTTTTGTTATTGTGTATTTTTATTTTAACCCTGCATGAGAGGCATCCAATGTAATTTAAATCTCTGCCCTGGGTTTTATGTCTCATCATTATCATCATGTTATAGGCCTTTGTATTTTCATGAATAAAGAATAAATTATATGCGTGCAGATCACGGGTTTAAATCGATGCTACTGCATCAATCTACATTTGCCTCGCTCGACTTAGAGGTGGTATTTTGATACTGACAATAGGCATTAAATTAAGTGAATGCCCTAATGCCTTATCATGGCATCAATGCTAAAGCTGGGCCTACTAACATTTACTTAAATTGTGGAAAGCTGGATGGATCAATATACATGTGTTACATTACTACAAGATACATATTAATTAATACCTCAAATGCATACGATAAATAGAAGCATTATGAAACTATTCGACAGGAAAAATGAATAGTGAACACTGTTTTAACAAAGACGTTGTTTACACAATTTCGACCCAAAGAAAAAACCTACGTGAAGGACAAACATTATTTTGAGTAAATTGTTTGAATTCACTGGAATATACTCACAATGTGCTCGTGTAGTTCAGACCATCAAAAGCCCCAGTGTCTACTCGCTTGATTTTGTTGTCTGCTAGATTTCTGCAAGATTTATCATACGGAAATAAAAAGAAGATAGCAAAATCGAACATTAATATGTCCTATGGTTTGAGTTGCAGAGTTAGAATATTTCTGTAACACGATATGATGCAATATAATTTGATATGGTGTACATGATAGAGTATGATGCAATAAAATATGGTAAAGGCCTATCATGATATAGTATATTAGGATATACGACAATAGGACAATATTTTGATCTTATTGCAGCGCTTCCATGTGGAAGAAATAGCACCACGTACAATCTATACTGTGGCGGAAAACAATGAAACTTGATTACTATAGAAAGTTTCAAAAAATGTTACTCTCACAAAATAGATTAAATGAACAAGTTTGTCAGGAATGATTCCTCGTCTTAAAATGACTTACAATGAGGCGTTAAAACTTACATGAGTTCTACTGAATAAAGTCCGGTGAAAGTCCTAGATTCAAGAGCTGCTAACTCAAGATTCTGCAAGCGTCTGTAATAATGACATCACAAAAAATGTATTTTCAAAATATATAGTGAACATTAAAGTGATTCAAAAGTCCTATTATTAGAAGTAATATTCGACATGGGGGACCAGGAATGAAGTTTAAATTTGTTTTTGAACACATAATTGGATTGTGGTGGTGTTTTAGTGATTTGGCTTTCAACTGAAAGGATAAGAGATTAGATAATCGCCTATTACCATGGTTACGTAGTTCAACAATTTTAACCCTAAAGCCACCATCACACCGAACTAGTTCTCACTACGTTCTGGAAAATGTTGCCAATCGGGCTCAAACTGTGAGCGAACCGAGTTGAACGTAGTAGCAACTGTTTACGATCTGTTTGAGGACTTCATGGACGGGCTCGAAATGGCCAGTAAGGGAGAGTGCTCTAGAGCTTTGAGCCTGTTCAAAATTTTCCCCGTCCTGCAATTAGACGGAGTGACAACGTACTTAAAACGAGGAGGACGAACTACAAATGGACTGATTGCCGTACTATGAACGGAATTGCTGTACTTCGATCCTACTAGGAACGTGTTACAACGAGCTGTGGTCGAGCATTAATTAGCAGCAGTATAAGCCCCCATCACCCCAAACTAGTTCTCACTACGTTCTGGAACCGTCCTAGAAAATCTTTAAAACGAGTTATGGTCGTGGTAGAATGTGTAAATAAAGTCTATAATACGATCCTAGTTCGTTCACAAACAGTCCTCAATACGTCCATCTCGTCTGTACCCCGTCCATAGTCAGTTCATATCAAGTGCAGATCGGGTAAATTTGCCATTTCCAAGCAGTCCAAGTCCGTCCGTAATAAGTTTAAACCAGTTCCTTACTAGTTATACTTCGTTCCCAATACGTCCAAACCATAACTAGTTTGTAACTTGTTCTTACTAGTCTGTAACCCAACGATTTGGAACGAGGTAGAACTAGTTAATAACGGGAACTGGCTTGGACTGCTTGGAAATTGCAAATTTACCCGATCTGAACTTGATGTGAACTGACTGTGGACGGGGTACAAACGAGATGGACGTATTGAGGACTGTTTAAGGGCGAACTAGGGTCGTATTATAGACATTATTTATACATTCTACCCCGACCACAACCCGTTTTACGATTTTCTAGCCGCGGTTTCAAAACGTAGTGAGAACTAGTTTGGTATGATGGGGGCTTTACACTAATTTGGTTTCAATCAATCTCTAATAATATGATTAATCATTAAATCCATGTGCAAACCGTTTACTTCTGGACGAAAGGCAAAATGATCGTGTATGTCTACATAACAATGAAGATTATGAAAGATGATGACTAAACCTTGTCAAACTTACAAAAACGGTAGACTGGCGAGAGAATTGAAGGCACCGGGTTGTAGGATCATCAATGGGTTTGCCGACAGGTCCCTGAAATTATGTTTTGATTAGCGGAATGAAGGAGTCATGAATAGGCTCTCACATGACAAGGAACAACTATTATTGAATAGCCATATGTTTTCAGTGGAGGACGTCACTAAACGATCAACATTATTTCAATACCAATCGACCTATTGGAATATTTCCTATTCAAATAAACATGTACATACATACCGCATACACAGTGTTTACTTTTGCATTGATTCTACCAGTGGCATAACATAAATCTGTCACAAACTTTTATTTAGAGCACTTCAATGTCTGTCTCTACTTGAAGTAGTCGAGAATCTGGCCCATTTCATTTTGATCTCCACCACACCAACGCTACCTCTCCCTACTTACTTGCTACCAGCCGATGATGGCGTGATCATTAAACTAGGACGCCCGGCGAAAGATCCTCAGGCTGGAATGGTGAGCATAATTATGAGTTTGTTGATAACGCCATCTTCGACGGCTGGTATCAAGTGTGTAGGGAATTATAAAACGCGGACCGGGCACATTCTGGACTATACTTGAAGCTACACTGTAATGCTAATGTGTGTGATAAAACAGCTGTAAACCTCCTTCTTTGAAAGTGGGAGATCTATTAATGCCGTAAAACACACATCAGCCTCGTGAAATGAAAGCTATAAATACGTCAAAAGTGTCTGGGACAATCCAAGTTACAATGAAAAAATGTGTTTTGACCAAATGTTACAAAATGGCATATTGGTACATTTGTTATCAACTCACAGTTCATTAAGTCGATTCAATCCAAGAAAAGTATCAGCATATAGCATCCAAATTCCATTCCTAGAAAGATCCCTGTCAAAGAAATAATAAGCCAATGTAAACAACAATGTTTAATTATAAAAGTTTTCATACTGATATCAATTGTATTTAAACAAAAATACAGATTAGCATAGAATACACAGTACTAACACGACATATGATTGTGAGCATAATGTAGCCATATGAAAAATGGGATATCGACGTTATAATTCGCGTTGTATCTTGAAAAACTTCTATCCGATAACAATATCAGATTGCCGGTTTGTTTCTTTGCTTGTTTATTTGTTTAATTATACACTATGCATGATATTCCTACTAAGACTGGATTGTATTACAAGTTAATACGCAACTATGCAAACGAGAATATTAGATTGTGAGATTGAAACACAAAATAATTTCGCTGGAGAATCAGGAAAATACAAAATTCTTCATTATGTCTCCTGAGCTTGAGTACGAGCAACCAATATGATAATATTTTTGTCAAACAGTATTAATAAAATTTTCCGAAACAGAATATATACTTACAATTTCTTTAGATTACGTTGGCTAGTAAATGTCCCAGGTGCAATCGATTCGATTCCATTACCAGATAAATCCCTGTGGAAAAAAGGATGGTACAACTCTTATTGGTATAGCTTACAAATAACTTGCCGATCAGAGGCGCGACAAAATAATAAAATGATAATGTTCGTTGCATTACATTTAATACAAGAAACAAAACTTTGAAAACCAGACAATATGTTGAATATAGTATAAGCAAATTTTGGGGGAAAGAGGCAATTGTACGTTGTACTATATTAATTTGACAAAGACGCAAAGCTAGGAAACCAGTGACAGAGAGGTGTCACTGGGCGATTTCTAGAGGGTATGTCGTACTGCACATAAAGACACGTATGCCGATGATTATCACTGACAAAAAGGTAGTACTTATGTTAAAAGAAATGAAAGTGGTCAGGTTTCGGGCGAAACTGTTTACTAAATTTGAAAACTTCCGAAGGAGTAAACCGAATAATGCACTTACAGTGAAAGTAGTAGCACGTAAGAAGATAGGTCGAGATAGAGGACATCTTCTAGCGTTGTCTGGTTCCAATACATATCTGCTTCTCGTTTGGCTCGAACTCTGCCAGATGCATTAGCAATTACTCTGTGTGATAATATCCCAACAATACGGAAAACATCATTAAGAAGTAATTGGTGAAAGAAGTGTATTATATTGAACCACTCTGTACCTAGTCTCACAGTAACTTCTAAATCACTCATACTTTAAATCATTTTTGAAATCTGAAGCGTCACACTCTCAAATCCATGCAAGTGTGTTGTTTGTACAAAATAAAAGTCTACAGGTTCTTCTAGGGGGCAATTTCTTGAGCTCTGTAACGGGAAACCATTTTCAAGGCTTGAGAAAAAGCTGGGATGACGAGACTTAATGAATATATATGTTTTTTTCACATTTCTGAAATACCATTTCTTTTCTCTCTACGAAAGTACTTAGCCTATAATAACAGGCGCATATTATACCATTGAAGTATCTTGAAGACTTCTGTTGTATACTCACATTCTACGGGCATCTGTTGGGATACTAGCAGCCAGCTCGGGCGTCCATACCTCGAACGAACGACAATCGAAACTGAGACCATCACATGAACATCCAGAGGGGCAAGCGATGTCTAGAGCAAGTGAGTAGAACAAGTTATTTCACCAAAATATTATAGATACGTGGCTCCAGTATTTCTTAAAAGCATATCTTTCTCTTTCACCATACTTACTCTTAGTGCGTCACTCGTATTCATTAAAGCTTCTTGGACTCTTAGCCTTACATATTTCATTTTTGTTACAATTCGCTAGCCTCCTCCTCTCCTCGCTCGTCATTACCCCCGTTCTCTCTCCTATCTGAATTCTCTCTATCTCTCTCTTCTAACTTACCACAGAACATCTCATCATCACCATCAGGGCAGTCCTTTAACCCATCACAGATCTGATCGTCTGTAACACAATACCTCTCTCCGTGGCATCGTAGAAATCCAGGACAGGAATAGGTTTCTATCATGGAACAATGCAGGTGTTTAGACATGTTAGAATGCATGATGATAAGAGAGGGCATGGTCTAGTCAGCTAAACGTCTTGATTGAAAATGTGAAGGTCATTGGTTCAAGCCCTGGCTAGGCACTCATTTTCTTTGGCAAGATATTAATCTCCATTTGCCATGTTTGCCATGGTCCATTACTTATCTGGACACCTACTCTCTGGACATCCACCCCCGGATAATCACCCCCAGTCAACTACCCCCTAGGACAACTACCCCCTAGGGCAATCACCCTCTAGGACGACTACCCCCGAACAACTAACCCCAGACAACTACCCCCTAGGACAACTACCCCCCGGAAAACTACCCCTGGAAAACTACCATCCGGACAACCACCCCCAGGACAACTACCCCAGACAACTACCCCCTAGGATAGTTGTCCTAGAGGATGGTTGTCCTAGGGGGTAGTTGTCCGGGGGTAGTTGCCTGGGAGTTAGTTGTCCGGGGGGTAGTTGTCCCGCGGGGTAGTCGTCCTAGAGGGTGGTTGCCCTAGGGGTTAGTTGTCCTGGGGGGTAGTTGACTGGGGTGGTTATCCGGGGGTGGATGTCCAGGGGGTAGGTGTCCTAGAACCGGTCCATTATAAACAGAAGAGGGAACCCGGTACATGATTCTAAAATAGATTTTAAAGCCTGGAGAGGGCCAGTGAGGTTTATCACGTTCCTCTGAAAAATAAATGTCGTGTTGATCCCTCCCTTACCTTACTTATATCCCTAATCAATTCCTAACTGGTGTATTACAAGCTATGAAAGAGAAGGTTGAGTTCTGGGAAGAGGTGAAAAATAATTTGTGATCGAACATCAGATAAGACATGTTCCCTGAAAAGCATGGCTCTTCAAATACCTTTATATTCTAAATATGTCATGCAACATCGTAAAACTCGGGGGTAGGATTTTTACGCCGCGTGTTCGTGTAGTCCCATATACATCTTTCTGTGTACAGTGTACAGTTGTAACTTTACCAAGACTTGGCCTTCTTATCATTTTGATGATTCCAGAACCTTGCAACACACACAAATTCTTATATGCTAGATGATCAACCTTTTCTGGTCGATTCCACACCGTTTCTTTCACAATGCAATCGCATGACCAGAACTCAACTTCATCTTTAAACTCTTCAATACAAGTGTATATTGTGAGAATAAAATGAACACAGAAACACAAGTAAATTTGCAGTCCGTTAAGCTAAATTAGTTACAAAAGGCACTAATTTATCATCCATACAAACACAGTGGCCCGAATTCACAAAGGAGGTTTGTCGACAAACCTAGGTTTATGTGCGTCATATTATGACGCGTTTTGACGCGTTTTTACAAACCTAGGTCTGTAAATACAAACCTAGGTTTGTAAAAACTCGTCAAAACGCGTCATATCACGTACATAAACCTAGATTTGTCGACAAACCTCCTTTGTGAATTCGGGCCATTTAGTCTAACTTCTCTAAATGTCTAGATCAGACAGTAGACTCGTCCAACATACTATACTTGGCTTACCACATCCAAACTCGTCTTCATCGCCTGGACAATCCGCAACACCATCACAACGCCGTCGTAAAGGAAGGCAGTAAGAATTTGCGCACTTGAAAGTGTTCCCAAAACACTCAATTTCGCCTATACAGACAAGATAATAGATGGATCAGTTTTCAAATATGTAATACGTGTAAAGAGGACTCCTCGTCACGAAGGACAAAATAAATTTGTTTATTTCACACAAAAAATATGCTGCAATATAGCTGCTATGCAAGTTTCATAGCCCACAGATCACATAAATTAAAGTCTGAAATATTTCAGTTTTACACTATTCTATATGATGTGATTGATTGTTAATTTGATATCAAGGCATTATAATGAAATGAACCACAACGATTATCATAGAAGGTATTACACAGTACGACAAACAAATAGCGGCTTGTAATGAGAAAATTGAAAGTAAGAAGACAAATGGCACCGGTCTAAGTTCCAAGAAAATATGAGCACACCGCACACTAAACTAAACGATCTTCCTTCGATCCGTTCTTCGATGAAATGGTGATTGCATTAGACAATAAATCTAATCAAACCTCTTCTTCCTGATTAAGCTTCTGCATAATGATAAGAATACTATCGACCGGAATTTTAGTGTATTGAACTCTCTTAGTTAGAATAAAGTCTGAATCGGTTTCAAATCATAGACAACCGTACTACTGGTCTGACGTCACTACGATTCTGAGCCGATTTAGCATTTCTTCTTGCAAGAAAGCATGAGATCCCTTGAAATATAGATTTTCCTGTATTTTATGACTATATAGATCATCGGTCATGCAGAGTTTATGTTTGAATGTTCGTATCAAATGTAATTGTAGATTCTTCCGAAATCGGATCGTAGAGTGTGCGATGGGCTTTATAGATTTTGTTAAGCTATACATATCATCCCATGAACTGGCTTCAAATTATTCATCTCACCGCAATTACGAAGATGAGTGACATCACGGCAGCCTTGTTGCAATCCATACTCATCAAAGTCATAGAGACAGCGCCATCTTGAGTCGAGATTCTCACCGTTCATACATCTTAATGAATCGTCCCCCCTGTTGTACTCTGTACACGTTAAGTCATCAATTATCAAGTTATATTGTCCAGTTTCATCAAAATAATATCATGACATTTCAAATGTTATACACGTTTGCAATTATTACAATGAAAATTATTTGTTATAAACAGCCAGTTATTAAAATGATGTTAAAGCTACCCTGACACTCATTTTTCTTTTTCTTTTTTCTTTTGGTTTAGATTATGTCAATTTCAATTATTTTCAATTTAAAATGACCAGGAGCAGATAATTAGATAGATAGTTTAATTATTTAATTCAACATAAAAAACATTTAGATGAAATAACATACGTAGTCGCATACATATAGAGTCAAAATAACATACATTACAAAGATAATCATACAATATAATATACATCTTAAAGGTAATCTGGACAAAATATATGGAAAAGTGAGTATTTATGAGAAAAGGGTCTTTTTTTATATAAAGCTTGTTATACTCCAACAATTGAGTGCCAAATCGTATTATAATAATTTCCAATTGTAAAACCCATTCAGTTTTTTTTAAATTGTATAAACCCTTGCCAATGTCCATCTTTATTCTTACCGCACGATAGTTCATCTTCAATATTAAGTCCACGACAGTCTTGATTCCCATCACATACTGATCTACCTGGGATACATGTACCATCGTAACACTGAAATGTTTCACCAGAACAGAACTCTATAGGGAAACAAATGGAAAAAGATATAATCCGAACATGAAAAACGCATTTAGAAGACGTTAACCTTTTGTTGATAAATTGGTTTAAATAACAAGGAAACATAATGAATATGTAGTATATTTAAAAATAAATAATATTCCCCAAACCGCAAAATATTTGTTTGGAGCCTTAAGTAGTTAATTCATGATAAGAGGATGCTATTTTAGTACGATGTTCCAGGGAGGCTGTAATGCATGAAAAAGAAGCAGACAGTTATGACGGGGGAGAAGATGCAGAAGAAGAAGAACAAGAAGAAGAAGAAGAAGAAAAAAAAAGGAAAAGAAGAAGCGAAAGAAAAAAGGGATGAAGAAGAGGGAAAAGAAGATGAGGAGGTAGACAAAAAAACAAAAGAATTATACTTACTGCACAGTTCTTCATCACTACCATCCACACAATCTGGTGTAATATCACACTGCCGAGATGCCTCAATACATTGTCCGTTGCTACACTGAAATTCATCCTCCTTACATTGAGGATAAACTATTAGAGAATATAAAGGAAGAGATGGGAAAGATCGGGCCATGATACAGATATTTGAATTTGGATTCTAACATTCAGTGTATATAAGAAGGTGCGCTTTGAACATGTCCTGATGTAGTCTAAACAAACGAAGAATTATAAATCAACTGTAATCTCTCGTTACTTTTAATAGTACAGATGTTGCTAACACGTATTCAAAATAATGTAATGCTGCATTAAAAGCCTTTATCCAATTTTGTTTTAATCATTATGTCGGCTACTTCTCACGGTTAACTTTAATGACATAGTCCTTCTTTCGGAATCTGTTTAAATGTTACTTCATGTTTAAGAAATAGGAAACGATTTAGTTATACCATTTTCTTGATGATTACTGACTCTAAAGTCTGAGCTATAAATGGGATTACTTTATGATATAGAGTGAAAGTTATATGTAAATATGTCTCGTCACAAAGTGTCATTCTAATTCGGTGTTTTATTCATCATACTATAATCAGAAAACTGAAGTCATTTCCTTGTCGTTTGTTTGTTTGTTTAGTTGGTTGGTTGTATCGTTTGCTTGCTTTTTCTTTTCTTTCTTCCTTCATTTATTTGGGAAGCTAAGTGGAGAATCCTAAGTAATACTCACCACAATGCTCCTCGTCCGACCTGTCTTGGCAGTGAGGTACATAGTCACAGTAGAATGAAGCTGAGATACATCGACCCATATCACATTGGAAACTTGATTCAGGACATGATGGAAAAGCACTAGGATCCGTTTTTTCTAATAAATCTGAACCTGTTATTTTCAAACAAATTAAGTAAATACATCTGCTGATAGCTTCAAATCAGTAATTATCATAGTGCTCTTTTCTTTTAGATACTTATTTTTATTTGTCGATTTATTTTCATCTTTCCCTTTACAAACATCCTTCCCTTTACCTTCTTTAACACTTTCTTCTATCTCCGTAGCAGCCTGCTTTCATAACATTTCGGGTTCACAATTTGATAATGTAGAAACTGTTCATATTTAAGGAGTTGGTACAGCGGATAAGCTATTTGAAGTTTATGTGATGTTAATTGTATCACAATTATATCATGATGACAATCACATATTTTACAGGTTTTATGTTGTCAAAGCAGCCCAATCAAAGTAAGAAGATTTTGAAGTGTAAGACGAAGATTTGAATTGAAATAAGCATGAAAAAGGCTGAAGAGTTTTTACAAGTATTATCATTACTAACCTCCACAATTCTTTTCGTCTTCTCCTCCTATGCATTCTTCTCGTCCATCACAAACATGAACTGATCTAATACACTCTCCATTCAGACACTCAAACATGTCATCTCCACAGATGTTTACAAGATCTGTTAATGAAAAAATAAGAAATACAATGACTTGTTTTACTCTGCTTAATATCAAGCTTATATTTATCTTTCTTCTTTTTTTAAATTCCGTATTAGTACATTAATGTGCTCTTTGCACCATCCACTTCATTACAGGCCTGCAGTCGACATTATCGTAAACATGCCAACAGATATTCCTCAACTTCCTAAAAGTGTATGTTCAGTTTTTATTATCTTTCTAAAATGACAATGCCGAGGCCGATGTTTTTATCTTTTACATTATGAAACTGATAATCTTATCCTTGTATGCAGGATATCAAGGTAATAAAATAATGTCATAAAGCTGACAACACTGATAATGGAACGATAAGCAATCGCCTACCAGACACAACAAAGTAACACATGCTGCCATAATGAGCCAGTGCGCAGTCTCTGTAAACTAGCTGCCAATCATCACCATCGTATTCCATCACATGACACGGTTTAGTCGTGACGTCATGGCGCAGTGGACTCAGGGTTTGGCTGTCAATGTTGTATACACCTGGGAAATAAGATTATCAGATGAAAAGTGTACGCGTATAGTAAATTGTGCGCTTCGGTGGTTGTATGACTACCATCAGCAAAAGATTCAAGACTTACTGTAATCGCTTGATTATTAGTGTTTCTGAACAATCTAAATACATGTAGAGTGATTGTCTTATATAAGGAAATACGTTAAGGCGCTTTGATAGTTTTAGAGAGAAAAAACTGCTGTGGCCAGACGGTCGCTATATTCTTAAAATTCATTTCATTATTAAGGATAAAACTGTATACTCTTCTTCTTCTTCCTCTTCTTAATTACCCAGAATAGTATTTTTCACTATAAAATGGAGTTTGTCTTTGTCATGGGGGGGGGGGGGGGGGATACAGAATCATCGGTACAACGGGTGATTCGTTAAACGTTTAATAATATGTAGCGCACACCTTGTATGTCGATGACCATGCCTACTGGTATAAGTGTGAACTGCCATAATAGACCAAGAACATAGATTAGACGTGGTAGAGGTAAGAGGACGGAGGACTGGATGGGTTGGCATGGCAACGAAGCGGGTTGATCAAAGAGGGTAAGAGACAAACATGTGTCAACAATTCGTTGGCTTCCAGATGGGCAACCTGTCAAAGACAAAAATATAAAGACATTCCAACAAAAAATTTGTTTTGAGAGGCTACTGCTTTGATTTTTGTCCATGTCTCACTACAATATGTATGTAAACCTTTGGGTCAATTCCCTGTATTAAAAAAATATATTTTCATTCATACAGTGTGAATATAAAGGAAACACTTGCTATAAAATAACCGTTAATTGTTAAAACACAATGCCAATGGAAAGTGCTCTACTAACATTCTTAAACTAGTTTATCTTGTAAAGAGAATCATATTTTCATTCAACGTAAGTTTTGAATAAATGCCAAGATAATATCAAGGAAGGGTTGAAGATGCATGGGCCGGAAGAGAATTGTGAAAGTGAGAGATAAGGTAATATCACCATGGCCATCGAATATAATTGATAGACAAAGATAACTCATGAAGTAGCGACATTGAAGAATGATATAAAAATATTACCTTTCGTTGATAGATCTCCAATTCTTGGAGCGACAAGTTCATCAGCTGCAAAAGGTAATTACATACAAAGCGTCAACGTCAAGAACATACCCGTCAATTAGTTTGAAATACCAACCCATCAATAATGTCTCCCATACATTATGTTGCCTATTTATTCAATGTCAGTATTGCAATCATAAACTCGTTCTCACTCTCACGTATTTGCTGAGAACGTGCCAAGACTGTGTCGTATTTTCAACCTACCCTGAGCGGGTTGATGGCAAATGAATTGACTTGCTTCACGTGATGCACATGATATGTCATGCCAATTCGCTGAGGATTGTAGGTTTTCCAATTTGATCATCGTACAATCTTCTTCCTCATGGCCATTCGGTTGAGAGTCTTCATCTGGACTGTTGAGTTTGAGACAAAAATGTGTCAATGTAATGTGAAAATAACACAACGTATATCGAATCACTTGTAATTCTTTTTCAACTTCGTTTAACATTCCTCCATTTCTTTGATTCTTGTTTGCTTATCTTCACCTACATCTTCATCTCCCCCATTTTTATTTATATATATCTCTAAACCAGAATGTTTACCTATCTGCTATGTACCAATCTGCATAGCTTAGAGGACCGCCATCTTCCCATCTAAAGCGACCTTCCTCGGCGCTATCTGTCAAACCTGAAACAAAAAAGGCATGAAAAATATTTATATTTGTATTGGTTTTAACTAAAATTTCCTTTTATTCTTACTTCATTCGAAATATTTCAGGACGTTTGTAAAGGTTGGTATCTAGCACCGCATCAAAAGTTATCAGTGTTTGGAGCCCAGTTAGTCTCTAGAAATAAAAAGCTTGTCTTTAGGGTATGTGGGGCTCTCTTTAGCAGCCATGTACAACATATCTGAGTTTAGGTGCCCAGCATGGTGAGTCGTAGGGGACCAAATAACCGGAATAACTCCCAAGTAATTATTTATCCGGTTGAGCCCTAGATGTTTACGTGTCCAGTGTGATTCATAGGGGCTTAGGATGGTGCCCTGGATAACTCCTAGAGTCCTAGGTGTCCATTGTGAGTCCTAGGAGTTCAGGTGTCTGAGTTGAGTGCCAAATGTTAAGGTGTCCAGTGTGATTCATAGGGGTTTAGGATGGTACCCTGGATAACTCCTAGAGTCCTAGGTGTCCAGTGTGAGTCCTAGGAGTTCAGGTGTCTGAGTTGAGTCCCAGATATTTAGGTGTCCAGTGTTATTCCTAGGGGTATAGGTGGCTGGGGTGAGTCTTAGGGGTTGCAGGTGTCTCGGGTGAGTCCTAGCGGTTTAAGTGTCCATTGTAATTCCTAGGAGCTCAGGTGTCTGGGTTGAGTTCTAGAGATATGTATGTCCAGTGTGATTCCTAAGGGTTTAGGTGGCTGGGGTGGGTCTTAGGGATTCAAGTGTCTTGGGTCAGTCCTAGGAATCCAGGTGTTTGGTTTGAGTCCCAGATGTTTAGATGTCCAGTGTGATTCTTAAGGGTTTAGATGGCTGGGGTGAGTCTTAGGGATTCAAGTGTCTTGGGTCAGTCCTAGGAGTTCAGGTGTCTGGGTTTAGTCCCAGATGTTTAGATGTCCAGTTTGATTCTTAAGGGTTTAGGTGGCTGGGGTGAGTTTTAGGGAATCAAGTGTCTTGGGTCAGTCCTAGGAATCCAGGTGGCTGGGTTGAGTCCCAGATGTTTAGATGTCCAGTGTGATTCTTAAGGGTTTAGGTGGCTGGGGTGAGCCTTAGGGATTCAAGTGTCTTTGGTCAGTCCTAGGAGTTCAGGTGTCTGGGTTTAGTCCCAGATGTTTAGATGTCCAGGTGTGATTCTTAAGGGTTTAGGTGGCTGGGGTGAGTTTTAGGGATTCAAGTGTCTTGGGTCAGTCCTAGGGGTTCAGGTGTCTGGGTTGAGTCCCAGATGTTTAGATGTCCAGTGTGATTCTTAAGGGTTTAGGTGGCTGGGGTGAGTTTTAGGGATTCAAGTGTCTTGGGTCAGTCATAGGGGTTCAGGTGTCTGGGTTGAGTCCCAGATATTTAGATGTCCAGTGTGATTCTTAAGGGTTTAGGTGGCTGGGGTGAGTTTTAGGGATTCAAGTGTCTCGGGTGAGTCCTAGGGGTTCAGGTGTCTGGGTTGAGTTCTAGAGATTGATGTGTCTAGTGTGATGCATGTGGGCTAAGGTGGCTGGAGTGAGTCTTACGGATTCAGGTATCTAGGTTTATTCATAGAGGATATTGTCCGGGAGTAAGTCCAAAGGACAAAATTAAATGTCAAATGTAATTTTGCTGTCACAATTGTGTAATGAGATTAGCAGGTACATACAGTAGTTCAGAATTTCAAAAATCGAGTAATACCAATGTAAGTTTTCATGTTGTTGCCAGTAAACCATGATGACGACAGCATATAATGGATGAAATTCATCTCTTTGGCGATTTTTATGCTGACAAGAAAGGCGCCAATATTTCGGCACATCTTAGAGGCATCGTTCCATCGGATCCTCTGATTGAGTGAGGTAAACTGGTAGCAATTACTTCCCAGCAGTTCCCATCCCTCGGGACATGTGTATTCTATTTGTGTAAATTGAGTGAAAGAAAAAAGAAAGAAATTAAATTAACTTCCTGATATTTGAACTAATATAAAGTGCTATATTGATGTAAGATACTAATATTTCTTTATTTGACTGCACAGACAATAAAAGCGTCATGGATGATTTTTAAAAAAGAGTCCTTAAAACGATTTTGGTAATGCTTTGAATTCTCGCAATTATAAGACATCTTCATTCAGCCGCTTTGAACGTTTACATGTTTAGAGGGATGGTAGTCGTATTTGGCTTGCATTCTGTTTCGTGTGTAGCGTAATACAGTTCCTAATTCCAAACTAAATCGTCACGAAGTACCATGTTTCGTTTATAAGTTAGTTTACCGGAAACATTTGTTGTTGAGCCTACATCTAGCTCAGTGTAGGTGGCATGGTACTCGGCATGAAAACCATTTCCTTCGAAATTATCATCTGAAAAAAACTCAATGACTACGACATTTAGGCTGCTTCGGACGTCATTTGATGGCGGGTTTGAATTGCAGAAACGTCCCAAGATCGGCGACTGGAGATCTTCATAGACAACCAAGTAGTCTGTTTGAGTACACTCGTGGTCATTGATGTCGGAGACGACATCGAAATGTGTAAATGTTACGGTCACGAAGGAACCTTCAGGCGCGACGATATTCCATCGGCATTGTGAATTAGGCGCGTAAGGAAAGGGGTAGTTAACGGAGACAAATACAGCAGCAGAAAGGGTGCAGTACTCCACACCCGAACAAGTATCGCGACCAAATCCACAGCCTCCTAATTCTGAAAGAAACGAAAATGGACCAATAAAATATCGTCGCTGTTTTCACGTGACGGTAGTGAACAAAAAATTGCATTCACTTTGCGTGACGATTTTCCTCACTACCGTCACTTCGTGAAAATAGGGACTATAAGCATTGTACTAATTGTTAAAGATGTGGATGTGTCTGTACCGAATTAGCACTTTAATACACCTATTCTCCAGTTTAACCTTCCGATAGTAATGTACACTAATTACAGTAATACGCCAGAAAGAAGGGGTTGGTGACTACATAATTGCCAATGATGACTAATCGTATATAGTTTCAACAATTTTTTATTAAAGATTTACATTTTTCGTTTTAATACCATGACTTGTTTAAAGGTACTATGTCCCTTTTGCAGCCAACCTCAAACGCTGTAGAACTTTGCAGGAATTATGAATATGTCATGTATGTCCTATCTGTGAAATTTAAACGTTAGCAGTGTCCTCATATTCAAATTATGCAAGGAAACCCGCTTACTTGCTAGATTTCACTGTCAGACACTATGGAGTGACTGACTGGCTTTTTTTCTTCTTTGGTAATAACATACATGAAAAGAGTTGTAAAGGGTACATGAGCATTTGTCTACATCAATAACCTACTTCTTGTGATGGCCAAGATTAAACTGATTGAATCTCTGCGCAGCATAAAACGTATGACCATTCGGTACAATTGTCTGAAAATCAAGACTATTGCTTTTGGGCTCTATAGTCCTTAAGTCGATTTTAAAACTAATAGTCGTTATTTTCCCACTTGAAGACATTTTCAAGCCCCACCTTTTTTAGGGAAGTTCTAAATTAGTATTATCTTTCAAATGCAGTTGGAATTTAACTTTTTCATTTTTTGGGCCTGCAAATGGGACATAGTACCTTTAACAAAGAATCGTGTTCATCCTAAAAATACGGTTGAACTCATCAAGCGGAATAAGAGAATAAGAAAAGAACGGAGGTAAAGAAACATGAACAAAAGTTGAGGGGACTCCATCCCATGCACACCCATTAACACATGGCCTTGTTAATTTGAATTCCATCTACCCTGAAAGATAGATAGCACCCCCCCCCCCACCCTCACCCTTCCCTCCCTGGCTGTGGTGTAGCGGTGAATCACGTACCTGTTGTGTTGTATACAAGATTGAACCCAGTTGATTTGCCCGCTAACCCTGTGTCCAAGGCGACGATGATCGTAGATGAGTTGGATATGATGAGAGGCTGGGTCGTATTCCCGCAGAGTGCGCGTTTCAGGATACCGGTTGGTGTACGTACTGACACACGATCAATACATTTAGCAGAGTCGCTCTCGATTTCGAAGTCGTTGAAATGAAGAGAGATGTAGCGATCAGATTGAACAGTAATATTAAATTCACAGCTGGTGAATGGTGGAATAATAGACGGGAAATCATTGGTCTGGATTGAGCCTGATGGTCCATGAAAGCTGACTGTCTTACCACATACAGCATTGCAATCTGTAACTGTGCAGTCTGCAGTGGGATTAGAAAATGATTCACAGAGTCCTAAATCAATTGTTTTCACAAAATTTGTTTTAGGATATACCAAATATTGAATAACTGGAAGTCATGAAACGTTGGGCATCATTGAGGAATGCTATTGAAGAAGGTATAGCACAACTTGGAAATGGTTGAGGGGCTTGACTTTGGAAATATATAGGAGCGAGGTGTGGGGCTTTTAAGGGTTTCCTACATGCGGTACTATCCCATCAGAGCTAGAGATGTCTAGTGACATGCTCTCCCACACAAAAAATGGATTACGCAAGGTATTTTCTTATATTATCAGTCATTCTTAATCCATAGGTATTATAACTATTTATATGGAAGCAAATGTATGGGTAGGGCCTACGTCGGGTCATCCATATACTGGATATGCCTCTGCATTTTATCCAATATTTAAGAGTCAAAATAATGAATGTCAACTTGCAGACATATTATATGAAACTCCTAGTGCTTACAGTCCTAAAGTTCTAAACAAGATTCGAAGCTTGACTTACCGACCATGTCATAACTGGCTTCAAAGCCAAGTTCATTTGGCATATTGGCGGTCAACGACCACATGGTGAGTTCAACGAATAAAACATTGGACTGGCTAATGACCTCGACGTCATAAAGTTCACCGCAGTACTGACCACGTGTTTGATAGGTCTTACCGATGACGTCATAAACACCAAGAGTGTCGTGGCATTTTGAATTGCGAAGATCTTGACGCAACATCATTCTCATGATGGTCAGCCTAGATAAAACATTAGAAAGAGAAATTATATTGAATTCAGAATATTGATGTTGGTAGTAATGGCAAAACCATCAAAGCAATGGGATCTGATATGATACCGATGAAACTGATTAAGCTGGCAATTTCCAGTATTAATGAACCTTTAACACATGTTATAAATACCTCTATTAGTACTGGATGTGTCCCTATCGAATGGAAAAAGGCGAGAGTAAGTGCTCTACATAAAGGTGGAACAAATGAACCCACAAATTTTAGATCGATATCAATATTGCCAATACTTTCGAAAGTACTAGAACGTGTAGTGTTTGATCAGTTATATGACTAATTGAATAGTAATAATCTAATCACTGTATATCAATCTGGCTTCCGGCCACTGCACTCAACGGCCACTGCATTGCTGAATTCGACAGATGAATGGCTGAAAAGCTTTGAACAAGGCAAAGTGGTGTGCTCTGTAATGATAGATTTGAAGAAAGCCTTCGACACAGTTGATTTTGATTTACTAATTGAAAAATTAAAATATTATGGTATTGGACAACACACACTTAATTGGTTTACAAGTTATATGTATGAAAGATACCAAAAAACCACAGTCCATGGTATATCATCTGAGTTTTTACCTATTCAATCTGGAATTCCACAAGGGTCCATCCTTGGACCTCTTCTCTTTATTATGCACATCAACGATTTATTCTTAGTACTAAAAAATTGCAAAATAAATATGTATGCTGATGACACTATTTTATATTATGCTAGTAATGACTTTTCTGAACTGGAAAACAAAGTAAACGAATATTTAGTAAATGTTAAAAAATGGCTTGATGTCAATAAGTTAAGTTTAAATATAAATAAAACAGAATACATTGTACTAGGAACAAAAAATCGTCTAAAACTAGCACGTAATACAAATTTGAATATTAACATAGATGGAACCCCTCTGAAAAGAGTTACTACATGAAAGCATTTAGGAGTGATTGTGGATGAAACTTTATCATGGACAGACCATATTAAATCTGTACAAAAGAAATGTAGTAGTGGATTGTATATGTTAAAATCAAATTTGATGTGTCCATTTTTGTGTTGTTGGAATTAATATTGTTGTGTATGCATCTGCTCGGGTATTTTTAAATTTCCATATGATGTAATATAGTTTCATTTCATTTTATCCAAAAATGATTAAATATAGAGTTTTATATGCTGTGCTTGTTATTTTAATTCACTTTCAAGTGTTCTTTTACTGAATTAAATAAAATAAAATTGTAATCATATCCTTAATTGTAATAATGCAGTATCTTGACCAGCCACATTTGATTTTTTTTAATTGTTTATATATCATTTTTTGGCAGTTTATATGCACTAGTAACAATTCGTATTACCTATTTTAATTTGAAGTATATGTACAGTACTCTTGTTTGGGCACTCATGATTATTGTTATTCATATAAATATACTTTTTCGGCAGTACTATTTTATCGTTATTTTTTTAGATATTTATCTTGATTATTTCTTGTTTGTTTTAAATATGTCATTTGATTTACCATTATCATTTTTATGTTCATTCGATGTATTTACATTGTTTCACACGGCCCCAATAGAATTTCAGTCTTGTAACAGTTACTGTTTGGGCTTTTTTTAACCGTGTATAAATAAAGATATCAATTCAATTCAATTCAATTGCAGTAAGAGTAATTGTGATAATCGAAATGATACTTCTACTGCTATTTATGTTCTACTAGATCTATAAACAAAATTGTTCTTCATCGTCTTTCTTTTCTTGTTTATCTCCTTCTTCTTCTCCTCGTCCTTCACCTTCATCTTCTTTCTCTCCTCGTACTCCTCCTCCTTTTTTCTTATTCTTGCAACAGATTTTAGAAAGAAATTTTGAAGCCAACACTTAAAAGACACTCAGTAGTTAGCTCTCATGGGGAATTCAACACCGTTCGGGTGTTTACCCAATAAGAGGTGCTGTCAATCACCAGAATTAGCCTTCAGTTTTATGACCATCAGGCCTTATGTAACGTACTGTGTTTTCCACCCATTCCCCCACATGGTAAACTCATTATCTCATTTTTCCGACACCCGAAGACTCTCGATAGACGAGGGGTATTTCTCGATTGGCCAACGGGTTCGCTGTGTGCAGGCCTAATACCTGTACACACGTTAATGATTTTTTTATTATCAATCAAGTCTGGTGTCAGCGAATTATGGCCATCTGCTCATGAAAACTGACGAGTGACTCCCTTTAAGTTGAAATAACTTGTGTGACCCATTAAACACAAATTTAACCAACACAAATGGACAATTCAATAGAATATTCATATGAGATTTTTGTCAAAAACGTGTGCGAGAATGGTCCATTTGAATTACAAAACGGATAAAATCATTACCTGACTTTCATACTCTCAGGTCCCTTGATCAGAAAGTTACATGTTGATTGCTGATTGTAGAGTGGAGGGTAACTGAACGCTTGTATGTGACCTACTGAAGCTGATGTCACGTGTGATGTGACGTCATTGGACCAAAAATCATGGCACTGAAGATCAGCATATTCTACAATGCAAAGAAAATAAACTCATTTATCTGTTAATCTTGAAAAACGTGTTTGTGATTACAATACATATACAGTATTCAGAAAACAAAAATTTAAATCCCTTGTACATTTAATTAACTTGGTGTTTATCTCGTTGTTTATATTTGCTGTGAAAATAAAAGATTAGAGGTGACAAGCAGTAGACATGATCGCAAAGACTTTCTAGGAATCAACTCAAGGGCAATTGCAATACCCTTTTGTAGACCTATATCCCAATAAAAATCATGGTCTGGTTTCGCGCCTTCTTCCTTGTAATACAAGTTCTTTAATTATATTTATGTTCCTACTTATAAATTGTATTGTTTGGAAGAAGATAAATGTTCATTTTAATTGAATTAAATTGTAATTTTCGCATATTTCAATAGGTGACGGAAACGCGACTGAATTTGCCTTCCGTTGATTTTTCGAAAGTCTTTGAGATCAGGTTAGTGAATGGTGAAACATGCGAATGATACTATTTTAAGTGCAGATTGCCTACCTTGCTCACAGATGAATGTTTTCTGATCATGACAGTCAGACGACTCGATTATAATCTCAGTCGCGTTCCATATGATTGAAGGGCAGAGCTCATCTACGGCAGAAAGATCGTCTTCTACCCAAATATCACTTACATTTGCCACATTCAAAGCCTGTAAAGTTATTAGAAACGGAATAGTTGGCGGGTCAATCCTTGCTGAGCTGTGCATCTCTCATGTATTGATCATATTTTGAACGTTTGGGAACGATTTCGTCATCGTGCAAAAGATGGCTATCAGATTCGAACCTAGAACATTGAAGAGAGGTTTACCAGAATGCCAAACACTAGTCCAACCCCAATCTACAAAATCCACAGAGGAAGAAGATGTTTTTAAATCGAGAGGCTCTGATATAACAATGACTTTGAGAAGTTAAAATACCATTACTCTGATTGTTCTGATTTCATTAATTTACTTTTCTATAGATTAGTTCCTCCAAAATAAATCCAACGGTTATTTAGTCAATGGTTTATGTGACAATTTTGTGTGAAAAACAAAATTCAGTTTCTCGTATCACTTAGAGTTCCATGATGGGGGTACCTGTATAAAGCTCTCATCGCTGACATTGGCTAGACGACTTTGAATTGCCATGCATTGGTAGGCAGCTTCTGTCCACGTGACCGCTTCGTAATTCATGACGTAAAAGCAAGATTGTCCTTCATTTAAGATAGTGCTGCTCGTAGGATTCATGACATCATATGCACATAAGTCTGAGGGAATTATTGCAAGAAATTATCTGCATATTAATCATCCTACAGAACACGCACAGAACACGTAAGGAAACTAAGTCAAGGAGACCTTTCTCTCTCTCTCTCTCTCTCTCTCTCTCTCTCTCTCTCTCTCTGTTTGCCCGAAACTGAAAAAGTTGTATTCCACACAATTAAAATCAAAATGAGATTAGCTGAGATGTCTATGACAGTATTTGAATATCTATTTTATGATGATAAAAAACTGCCTCCATTTTTCTGTGTTCCCCTGCTCTTCCCCCCCCCCCACCTCTTTTTCCCTCTATACCATCCTCATTCTTTTAACTCTTTCCTTTCATCATTATTTCTCTATTCTCTCTGTCCATGTCTCCTAGTATTCCTACATCCCAATTTTAGTTTCCCCACCCCCCTCTCTTTGTCTCTTTCTCTTTCTTTCCCATTTCTTTTCTGTTTCATCCTTCCTGATTGTACTTTTTATCAATGAATAATAGTTTGATTATAATGTTACCATGTTTTACCTCATGCATTTTATCAATTATCACTGTGTTATTGTAAATTTTCGCAATTCGGCTTTGCCGCAATGAAGGTATTTTAATAAAACATTTTGAATTGAATTGAATTGAATTGAATCTTGTAAATGACAACGCATGCGCAAAATGGAAGTTGACTTGACGCCTATTCTTCAAGGAATTTCATCAAATTATATATGACTTCATCTGATTGACATATAAATAAAAGAATGTTGGTCAAAAGGAAGCACCTGCTAACCTAGTCCAGAATCTGGTCTATTTAATGTTGATCTCCACCACACCAACGCTACCTCTTTCTACTTACTTGCTACTAGCCGATGATGGCGTGATCATTAAATTAGGACGCCCGGCGAAAGGCTGGGCTGGTGAGCATAATTATAAGTTTGTTGATAACGCCATCTTCGACGGCTTGAATCAAGTGTGTAGGGAAATTATAAAGGACCGGGCAGATTCTGGACAACTGCTAACCTTCAGCTAACCTGTACTTACCCACACACTCTCTTCCAGAGGAGTCTAACCGGTAACCATCTGGGCATGCGCAGTGGTAGCCCCCATCATAGTTTACGCATTCATGTGAGCACTCATTTTCACTGCTAAGACACTCATCGATATCTGAATAAATATTGTGATAGGAAGACAGAGATGAAAGCTAAGCGGTATACAAAGGCACATGACATTATTTGTAATACACGAATTTACCATTTTCAAAAATGTATAAGTCGTATTCTGAATAAACTTGGTCGAAAATTCGAGTTCCAATGTGTACCATTGCAAAGACATTGATATATTCATTTGTCACTCTCGACCCAGATGTAGTAAAATGTTACTGTTTGGAATTATTCCTCGAACTTTACACTGCGCCAATAAACATGGTCACAGTTACCGGAACTGAAGCGCATGAGTAAACATTTTACAGCAACTTGCAGAAAATATTGCTGTTAATATTAGTATTATAATATCACTATTAAGTTGAATAAGTTTGGAATCTTCAAAATTGGGATAATTATAGGAAAAATTACCCTAAAGAAATCTAGCTTTGCGTGCAAAGGTCCAGGATTCACTACCCCCCCCCCCCCCCACACAAAAAAGAAGGTGGGATTGTCAGGCAGTAGTAAACAGTAGTAGGTGGTAGGAGTGATAGAAGTAGTAGCAGTAGTAGTTGAAGTTGTGGTATTATAATAATAAGAAGTAGTAGTAGTAGTAGTAGTAGTAGTAGTAGTAGTAGAAGTATAGTAGTATCGGTAGTAGGAGCAGTTAGAGTAGTAGTAGGAGGGGAAGAGGGGAGGAGGAGTTGTCATCAGTTTCTTACCTATTTCACAAAGGGATCCACGCAGTATAACACTTTTACATTCATACTGTGTCCACTTAAACCCAGAAAGTCCGTCGAGTGCCATACAATATGGGTTAGTACTGACAGGCAGATCATAGAGGAATTGCTCATAGATGACAGGAGTACCGTCATCCCATATCCAATCTTCCTCGCCTTCTTTCATAGCTGCTATTGTCAACTGTGTTTTGCTCTGGAATACAAGCTCAGAAAGATGATCTGAAAGCTCGTTCTGGATGTTTGATGACTTGACTGTAGCTCGCTTGCTGTCCTCGGCAAAGATGTCGCTACACGCTCCTTCTGCGTTGCTGCTTACAGACCCGTAGCATTTCCCACTAATTAAGATCAATCCGTTCTCGGATCCACATACCCTCCCAGTACCTAGAATAGGGGTAGATACAAAATTCCCGTATCTTCATTGTATACGCTGCGTAACAAGATCAGATTTATATTTGAATGCTTCACATATTCCATAATGAGCTCTCAATGACGGTAATTTTTAACTGAAGAGGTAACCCAGTTTAAATAAAACTGAAAATATATTAAGTGAAAATACTCATCGTACAATCGAAAGAAGATGAAATATTTGCATTTTAGGATATAATAGCCTTTCAATACACGGTCATCGTGAGCGTCACCATAAGCTTGTGCAAGAATAAGAATGTTTCATTATAACGATATTGAGGCTTTGCTATGTACCACTTTTCATCTTACGGAATATATCAAGACCATATAGAATTAATTTCACGAAAGATGGGCATGAGGCCACGAGTGTCGAAAGTGTACATTTTGCATCGAACAATTAGAGCTAGACTATCTAGGCCTACCTATCAACGGGCAACCAATGATCTCAACTCGCATCCTTATTTTAAAACCATACCATGTCAATGGCATGATACGAACACGTCGTGTGACGATTGGCCGATCAAGAGTGTTCTTCGCTTCAGTATTCTGATCGCTGTTACCGGGTAAAATCTGAAATGGATCAGAATTGTAATAACTTTAGTGTCAAAGGTACGGACAAAGACAACTTGCTTTAGGACAATTTACAATATCACACATTAATTTGTTGAAATAATGATAATGATAATAATAATAATAACAATAATTATAATTATAATCATAATAATTATATGAATTATCATAATGATGATAGTAATAAAGATATTTAATAGTACTACTACTACTTATACTAATAATAGTAATAATGATAATGATAACATTGAAATTGATAACAATAATATTAAATAAAAATAATTATAATGATAATGATAATAATAATAATGATAATAATAATAATCATAGTAAAAATAAAGATAATAATAATGATAATAATAATAATAACAATAAAATAATGATAGTGGGCTCTTGTACAGCTCTCATGTCTGTCAGCCTAAGTTAAACACCGTACTAATTGATAGTTCAGCTTGTATAAACGAACTATATTGAATTGCATTTGTTGAACTAAAATATTTTATACTTCCATAACAAAAAAATATGGAAAACATAGTTGGCATCAGTATAATGCAATTTTTGAAAGTATAGTAGAACGAGATGGTTGATTATGAAGATGAATAGGATTAACCATAAAGAACCAGTCGGTCATTTCCAATTACATCAATTAATATGACATTCTTCTTCTATATATTCATGTATATAACATCACATCATTCTATGTGTTAACCCTAAAAAGGCCGGGCTATTTGAGGTCTTAGTACGGCCGGGGGGGGGGGGGGGGATTATGGCCCCCCAAAAGATCTCGGCCGTTAAGCGGCCGATCTCCGCGAAAATTTGCACGCATGTCAAGTGAAGTGTATAGAATAATATGACAATTTCAATTTTTTTGAAAAATTCACTTATTTTTATATTTATGGTAATTTATGCAAATAAGGTTTTTGCACATAAATCATATATTATTCTTATTTAAGCATTCATGTTCACTACATATATTCATTAGACCATTTGGAATAAAAATACGACAACAAAATTTGGAAGAGCCAGCTTATTCCTTATGTTATCTCTTGTTTTGATAATTTCTTATGTATTTCATTGTTTTTTTAACTTATGTATTTTATTGTTTTTGTTGTTTTATTTCATTTCTTACTACAATTCAACTATTTTGACTCCCAAAACAACCAACTAAACTTTAAACAAGACACAATAACCAATTTTTAGGAAAAATGACATTTCCATATGTTTTGTACACAAATCACAAAAATTAGCGATTTTCGGGCTGACATGCAAAGACAAAAGGTCACGTGATCTTGTAACTGTAGGTCTGATTTCAATTTTTTTCTTTTGAAAGATGCGCAAGACTCGAAAGAAAAAAGTCAGCGAGCGGCGGGGCGCCATCCATATGCGTTCCCGAGCAATCGGAAAAATTGTGGGGGGGGGGGGGGCATAATGGCCCCCCCCGGCCTTATTAGGGTTATAATATCAAACGATAAAGAGTCTCCCAGGCGGCGCTTTTAAATTAATTTCCCACTTACCATTACATTCCCCTCGATATGTTTGTAGAAACGCCATGTCTCTGATTGATTGGTACTACGCATGCTCCAGTGAGCCAGTCGGTAGGAGGTGACCCAACTCAGAGGAGTCTTTACGCCTGCACCTTGGGTGATGATACCCGTCACGGTATGGAGCTCCGATAAATCAACCTTTAGATGTTAAAAGAAGTTCTTTGAATTAATGTTTGCCTAATAAAGCTAATACAAAGTTTTGGTATGGGGTCATGAAATTGGTTCAAATGAACATATTGGAAGCATATTATGCGACAATATCCGGTGATCGTTGTCGCGGTTGAAATCGAGTCTAAAGTTATGAAATTGTAAATAATACACTCTTTATGTTGTATAGCTCCCTCTCAAGGTCAAGATATTAATGAAGCTTAAACAATGTTTCTTGACTAAAATCGACCGATTAGCTATTCCCGTTTGGAAATTCTATATCACAACTACATATTCTGAAATTGTCATGGTCGCAGCTAACATTGTACGGCCGTAGGCGCTATTTGAATTTATCAAAGTTTACCGGGAGCACCGGTAAATTTTTATATTCAATTTGAAAAGTGTTTTAGGGGCTAAATTTTCTCGTGCTTATAATACATCCACAGGGTCATCCAAATATTTATATCAAAATTGTAAAGAATCACTTTCCACCCAATTTCAAAATTTCCCAAAACTTTGTATTACCTTGAGGCTTATATTTTCATGATTTTTGTAATTTTCACGGCGTTTAACGTGTTTGCAACTTTTAGAATTGCACAGACTCTATTTCTGACGGGAAATGGGCGTTATATTTAATCAATGTTAATGTCAACGTCCAAGAAACTTTGACCAATTCCTAGAGGTAGCACGATGCCTGCTGCATAAGATTTATGTTTTATTCTATCTCATCTGAGGAATCTGAAACACCGTTAAAATACTATTTTCGTTACCTGTAGCCAGTCATTCCTTGCAAGAGAGTCCCTTGCACCCCAAAACGGCCGAGGTTCCGCTGAAGGTAAATCACTCTCTTCAATATGCAGGCGGCCATTGTGTCCGGGTGAAGCAACATAGAAGGTGCTAGCTGTTATGGCTTTATTGGGGATGCGACCAGACTCCATTCCAAGTCTGTTATTACAAGCTAACGAAAAAGTGGGGATCAGAAAACTTGTATAACATTTGTGTGTGATCTTGTATGGAATATTATTAAGCTTCTTAGTGTAACCTCATTGGCCGTCATTTCGTCCTGGATCGAAATGTAAAAGAATTACTTATGAGGCAAATAATAGATAATTTTTCATCAAAGTTATTAATCGTATCTATTTTTTGCACCATCATTCTGTGATGATGATACAAAGGCTACATTTTTTTGTTAATGTAAACAAAATTCTCCATGGAGAACCTCCACCTCCCTGCGAATGCTTATTCTAAAAAGCGAAAGGTTGGACATCTCTTTGTTTGAAACGTCTGCCACTATTTAATGTCACTGTAATTTTGTTTACACACAAGGAAGAATCATCATTTTAACACTATTGTTCGGGACATGAGCTAACTCCAAAATGATTTATAAAAGTGAATCCACATTTCCTTGAATTCTAAAGGGAGCATGATTGCAAAGTAAGGTAAGTTCAGTTGCCTTGGGCGCCGCGTTTCGAAATTCATTGGCAGTACAATGACAAGGTACATAATTCAAATATCATACTAAGGCAATTCAATACGGTAATGAAATGTATCTAGTTGAGTTCTATAATAAGTCCTTACGATTGTGTAAGGGAATGTTTTTGTTTATATTAGGGTTTCAAATCCAAATTAATCTCCTACCCCTGTTCTGGCATCCGATAAACTCAAGACGGAGGCAGATATCACGATACCACGTGACTGGATGAACTCTTACACTAAGTGTCGCAAAAGTTGGATCAAGGTCATTGCGTACAAGAGTTGTCATGTCCCTGTTGCCTTCAAAAACCTTGTGAAATGGGAGAGATGACTGAATTAACATTGCAATGAATTAGATTTGTGATTTCCGTTTCTGCGAAGTTCTGGAAACAAAGGATATGAAGAGAATCGTGGGGAAAATCAGGATGTGTATACGCATTAATATTAATTATTATTATAGGCATTTCTATAGCGGCGTCTATCGACAAATTCTATTCCGAAGTGCATTGACTATTACCCCAGCTTTGGCCTACCTGACATTACAGCGCTCTAGCAATTAATTCCTGCCAGGTACCCATTTACCTCACCTCAAATGAAAGGAATAGACAGCGAACATGAAATTAAGTGTTTCATAATAAATGCATTTAAAGTTTTGTAATCTGTTTACTAATTGACATTTAGGTAATTTTTTCAGCTGATAACAAACCCGATTCCTATAAGGAAATTATTGACTATTACCTAAACGATCATAGACAATGACTAAGTTACTAACTTTAAATAATCATATGATTTAAACCTCTTCAAACTTTCCTATTTAATAACAAAATATCTGTTTTTACCACTGTTCTGATGTCATTGCGATAATGTGCGGCATCTTGGCCGTCCGAGATTATGTAAGACTCCACCCATGCTTCGATATCTAGACACCCTTGAGTGACCACGCCCTGAACTAACTTCTCACTGCCGAAGTTGATCTAAATGAAAAAGAAGGAAGTATATGTTATACGGGAACCCCAATATTGCTTTCTTTTTCATAGGTTTTATTCTCTTCTCTCTTAAAGAAAATCGTACATAATTTATAACATTTCATACACAATTACAAATAATCTTCACATATGCCTAAATAAATCTGCAAGTGAACTTTAACATTTCCATGCAAGGTAACAAATAATGTTGCTATAAAATTTATTTGAAAATGAATTTACACATTTACAGAAAAAAAACATAAACAAAATTATAGTTTCACATTTTAAACAAATCGCAATAAAGTTTTTATAATTTCCTCGATCAGAATGTCAAATTTTGACCAAGTTAAAAGAAAAAAGATAAATTTGTGAGCTTTCTCATTTTTGTATGTCAGTTTGTCTGTGTCCAGTGCATGTGATATTCAGCAAGACTCGGTCAAATATTCCCATTTTGATCCTTACAAGTCCACAATATCCACCTATTGTAATTGCTTCCAGACAGCTTATTCCAGTGTAATCGTTTGACAGTGCGCAAGGCCCCCCCCCCCACTCAGTGTTATTTAGGGTACGCGTAGGCACGTTCCCTCCTTTTGAAAACACCCCCCTAAGTCCTGTGTGTAAAGTACCTCTTTACCGGACATTTTGGGAACATGAATGCGGTCCCTCCGTTCCCGTAGTGGGAAGGGGGGGGGGGCGGGGCGCAAGGAAGCTGAAAGTGTGAATGATGAAGGATTGTACCCAGGCGCTTACGCAGGATTTTTTCAAGTGGGGGGGGGGGGGGGGGGGGGGTTTAACATTTTTAAATCGGGCCGAAAATTTCGCAACGACTCAGCCAGCCGCTGAATAAGGGGGGGGGGGGGGGGGGGTGGGTACGAGGACACTTTTTTTTGGGGGGGGGTCCAAAAAAATCGCAACGACTCAGTCAGCCGCTGAATAAGCGGGAGGGGGGGGGAAGGGTAAGAGGACACTTTTTTTATTTTGGTCTCGAAATTTTAAAATTTGACATTATGCTCCGTTGGGGGGGGGGGGGGGTAAGGTCAACTTTTTTAGGTCAGCCATTGGTGTAATTTTTTTTTTTTTTAATCAAAAAGAAAAAAAAAAAAAAAAAAATCCAAAGGGGGGGGGGGTCCTCAAAAATACACACATAACAAATACCAAAGGGGGGGGGGGTTCAACCCCCCCCCCCCTGCGTACGCGCCTGATTGTACCTACCTGTATCCATTGATCTGTCGATGATTGTGCTGGATCCACCCATATCCGACTTGTTTGATGTATCCTACCCTGGCTGATGATGGGGGATGGAACGCATCACCGTTCCAGGATGATGCCTCTATCTGGTTGTCATGGATACGTTCTAGGGTAAGTCCCATTACCTCATCACAATCTAAAATAAGGCGATAACAATCGTATTTAATAAACTGATTTTGTCATTTGATAAATTGATTTCGTCATTTGATAAACTGATTTTTTTTTTCAATCAAATATTATGCTAGTTTATGCTTATAGAATACCGTCGTCATTAACATTCATTATTTGCAGTGCTAACATATCAAACACATGTTAGCTACATAGGCATATGATCATGATAGAGCAAATCTGTCCAGTCCGTTTTGAATGACGATGAATAATTTGAGTTGAATGGCATTTATCCGAGCCGAATCAAAAGAATACTAATTAGGGAGACACAAGTAATCTAACATGTCTAAAGAGAAAAACAAAAGACAAACTCTAAGGAAATACATGCTACAAATTTTGAGAGGAATGAAAAAAAAGTTAAAATAATTGTTTATTATACGATGCATTTCCTACAAACCATTAAATTATGTACACATCTCATATTACTCATGTTCTTACTCTCTATCTAACCCCTCTCTCTCCACTTATACTCATCCTTTATTCTGCTACTGTCAATGTTTTCCTTCTCTTTTCAGCTTTCCCTTTGGTTTTTGCTTCTTTATGCCTAGGTCACATTTGCTCTATACGGCTAGGATACGGCGGCCGTACGCCCCAAAATCGAGAGATACTTGCGGTGGTCTCAGGGTCACCTTCGGCGTATCCCTATCTTTACAGGCCGTACGGTTCGCTGTGGGATTATAACGCGGATTTATTACTTTTTTTCATTTCTTGGTTCGCCATAGCAATTAGACACGATGTAGCCATGCCGTAGAGCGGTTCCACGGCGACCATACGTCGAGCGTACGGTGGCCTTGCGTTTACAATGCGGCTGCCCTAGGGTTTTATGAATTACAATTGACTTTTGCATAACCCAAACAAATTGTGGCGGCCGCAGGAATTTACGGGCGTCCTAATGGGGCTTTCACATATACACTCCGGGCCCGTACGACGAGTAAAATCAGACATTTGGGAATTTTCGGCCGGTATCCCGCCGGCTGCCGTAAACTTCCTACGGGCGCCGGGACAGTTTTTTTTTAAGCCGTACGGGCGCCCTGTTGCTGAGTTGGCTGCTCCCAATTTTACCGGCTTTTTACCTGACCGTTAGGCCGTAGAAAGCCCGTAAAGGGCCCGTATGGCATCTTACGGGTCCAGTGCGGGCTTCGGACGGTGCCCGGACGGGTCCCTCACGATTTTGTTGGGTCAATTCTCATGAAAAATCTTTACGGGCGCCTTGCGGTGCCCAAGGGTTCCGTACATGTATCCTACGGCTCCCACACGGCCTCTCAAGAGCACCGGGTGATATGCACAACAACAGGCGTTTGCCGTCCGGGGGCCATATGAAATGAATATTTCCCGTGCGGGTCCCTCACGGCGGCATCTCAAAATGTAGCAACGCAGCTTTAAATACAGAAGGTGCGGATGCCAGAGGACACATAGTTCAGTGCACCGCACGGCACCCGACCGGGCGCCTTGAGGGCCCCGACAGGGCACCTTCCGAGTGCCATGAGTGCACCTGCCGGCAGCCTAGCGACACCCTCACGGGCGCCTTGCATTTCACTCGACCAATTTTCACCGGGCACCTCCAGGGCGCCGCAGAATATGTGACCACACATGCCGTAGAAATGAAAATCGGAAGGTTCCCGTACGGTCTCTAAATCCACGGCAAGCCGCCGGGTAGGGAAAATCGTACGGGGCCCGGTTAATATGTGACCTAGGCATAAGGCAGCCTTATGGGGCTTTCACATACAATCCGGGGCCCGTACGGCGAGTAAAAACAGACATTTTGGGAATTTCGGCCAGTGTCCGGCCGGCTGCCGCCAATAAAGTTCCTACAGTCACGGGACAGTTTTTTTACGGGCACCGTGGTGCTGAGTTGGCTGCTCCCAATTTCTCGGCGTTTTTACCTGACCGTTAGGCCGTAGAAAGCCCGTAAAGGGCCCGTAGGGCACCTAACGGGTCCCCGCGCGGACTCCGGACGGTGGCCGGACGGGCCCCTCTCTATTTTTAGGGGTCATTTCTCATGAAAAATATTTAAGGGCGCCTTGCGGTGCTCGAGGGTTCAGAACGTGTACCCTACGGCTCCCTCACGGGCCCCGGGTGATATGCACAACACCGGGCGTCTGCCGTCTAGGGGCCCTTTGTTAATTGAATATTGCCCGTGCGGGCCCCTCACGGTGGCATCTCAAAATGTACACCGCAGCTTTAAATACAGGAGGTGCGGATGTCAAAGGATACATAGTTCAATGCACCGCACGGCACCCGGTCGGGTGCCATGGGTGCACCTGATCATCGGACGGAGCCCGTAAGCTCACCAGCCGGCATCCTTACGGGCGCCTTGCATTTCAATCGACCAATTTTCACTGGCACCTCCCGGGCGCCGCAGAATATGTGACCACACATATTGCTCCGGTTGTCTCATTTTCGCTCGCTGGACGTATATAGCAGACGACTATCGGCGGATTAGACTACACATGGTAGTAAATTTGTATGTGAGATTGCTTTGCTAAATATGAAATACAAGAACGTTTTCCATATCTTTAAACTATCATTGATATCTGATAATTAAACAGTTATTAAAATAAACCTACCAAACTACATATAATACAATGAAATACTTGACTTAAAGTAGGGGAGTTTGATGTGGTGCACAATTGCACCCCTCTGTTAATAATCGAATAGTCCATGGTGATCATGAATATTCATGTTTTTGCTAACCTAGGCAAAATGGAAAAATTACGGTAGGGGGTTGGATGAAATGGACATAATGAACCAAGCAGAAGTGATGTATGATAATTCATGCTTCTTATCCTTCGTGTGCTTGACCTATAATCTTACAATCGCTTGCAGACTGAGTCTAAAGTTCGACTTGTTTCACATGTGCATATAGGCAATGGCGAGCTTGCAACCTATTTTGATCAAATTACGGTGGGTGAAC
>JAVYIG010013078.1:0-49380 GCA_035222895.1 Strongylocentrotus droebachiensis | reverse complement strand
TTAGGCCTAGTGAAAGTGAAACTCGGATGAATGAAATGAGTCGAAACCAGAGTTACTCAGTTTAGTCAGTTAGACAGAAATAACTGTCTGGTAATTGGTATGAGAAATTCTTTAATAAAACTGACATTTACAATTACACTCCAAATTTTGTGATTAAAAAAAACAAAAACAGACAGTCTAGAGGCAGATGCAGAGCCAGAGGTGCATGATATGAGTTTTTCAATTTGGGATTTTCGTCATACTCGTAGATATTTGCTTGTGTGAGAAAAGCAGACAGTTTCTTAATGCACTTTAGCTCTAAATGCAGATATTTCCCATTTGAATTAAGGTAAATATCTTTGTAGAACATGTTAATTTAAGGAAAATGGTATCCCAAAATGGAGGCTGTCTTACAAATAGGCTACTAAAAGTCTCCCAAATTATGGAACACAATCTTCCATATACTGTAGGTCATGCGCCTCTATAGACCAAAAGCTTCAGTCTCTAATATCGACGGTTGTTCCGCTGAGATTACATCTGGCTCCTCTGACCGCCTCTGTGTATGGGGAATGTTGACAAATGTCAGTAGTATTAAAGAATGACCCATATTTCTGTTTAGTGCCTCTACTGTTTGTTGGACTTCAATCATATTCAATTTTCTATTTCTATTTCATTGTCCTACTCATCCAGGACTACTTGCCGACGGGATACGACTACAGGCTGTGTCTCTTCGAAGCTCCAGAAGACAATTCCGAGAACTTCAAGGCCAGTTTTCGGATCAGGCTTTCGACACGTGACAAGGTGGAGGCGTGGTTCAAGGCCCTGCAGGAGAAGTCAGCTACGACATGGAGAGTGAGGAAAACCTACCCCTGCAATCATGGCATTGGAGCTAGGAATAAGAATATATTCAGGGTATATGCATTGGATTGGATTCACCCTCCCCCTCCTCCACCTTATTTTTCTTTCTTTTCTTCTCCTTCTTCTTTTCTTCATCTTCTTTTTTTCATCTTCTTTTTTCATCTCCTACTTCTTCTTTTGTTCTTATTTTCTTCTTCTCATTATTATAATTTCTTCTTATTTTCTTCTTGCTCTTCTTCTTCTCCTTATTTTCTTCTTCCTCTTCTTCTTCTTCTTCTTCTTTTCTTCATCTTCTATTTTTCATCTACTACTTCTTCTTTTCTTCATCTTCTATTTTTCATCTACCACTTCTTCTTTTCTTCTTCTTTTCTTCTTCTCCTTTTCCTCCCCCTTCTCCTCTTTCTCTTTCTTTTTCTTTTTGTGATTTTCTTCTTCTTCTCCCCCTCTTGCTCCGCTACGACATGGAGAGTGAGAAAAACCTGCCCCTGCAATCATGGCATAGGAGCTAGGAATAAGAATATATTCAGGGTATCATCACTTTTTGATCAGGAATTTGAAGATTTTTGTTCTTCTATCAATTTTCTACTGCTCCCTATCTCCAACCCCCCCCCCCCCCCCCCTCCACCCTCCTCCACCTTGATTTCTTCTTCCTCTTCTTCTTTTTTTCTTCTCCTCCATCTCCTTCTCCTTCTCCTCTTCTCCTACTTTTCCTCTTCCTCCTCTTTCTCCTCCTTTTCTATCTCCTCCTCCTCCTTCTCCTCCTTCTCCTTCTCTTTTTGTTATCTTCTTCTTTCATCACAGATGAAATTGGATTGATTTTTTCCCTGCATTTTTCCTTGACTGTTAGCTGGACTACGGCTGCCATCATAACACTCGTCCCAAACCCAAAGGTGAACCGAGGAAGTCATCCAAGCACACATCCTGTAGTGCTACAGTCTACCTCGTAGTCAAGAGGCAAGCTGATGAGAGAGGAAGAGTCAGGTATCTAAAGTCAATGGAGTTTATCCAATCCACTTGTAGTCCTGGGCCCTGTTTCATGAAACTTGTGATCAAAAACAAGTTACAATTACTGTTATAAGCTACCAAAATCGTTGCATTAGACTGGCTGAGAGCAAATTTGGCATAGAAATGTAGCATTTGTTTTTGGTAGCAAGTTTTATGAAACACAGCCCTGATGTGGGTACCCTTTTTTCTGTTTTGAGCGGCTCCTTTTTCCCTATTCATTCATTTACATATCTTTTCGGGAAAGGGATTTTATAAAAGGGCTAAATTGATCACCATCACTTCTTCAAAATGGCCACAATTAAGTTCTTTTAATGTTATGTTGTACTAATTGGTGTGATTCGCTGAAAGTAATAGACATGGGTACAAGTTTTTGTTTAAAAGTTGAAAAAATAACAAATTTGAATTAAACCTCTCAATATGTTGTCAATTTAATATAAAAAAAATCCTTGGCATCAAACGTAGCAGTCATGTAACAAAAATGGACCATGAGCTTATTTTGATGACGAATATAACGTTAGATATTCAGGCATAGACAGACAGCACGTTGAGTTCACCGATTTGATTTCATTTTGATTTCACATTATCTAGTCGGCCAGCAGACCCTCATATTCGCATGGGTTACCTCACGAGGTGCACAATCAACAATTCCCACAACCATGCCATCAGATTCCTTTTAGGACGTATATAACATTTAGAAACTCAGGCCGCATCATTACTACGTTCAGCTTCTCTCTCTCTCTCTCTCTCACTCTAAGTGCGATTAACTTTGGCGATCATGCTGTTCCACAACCCTCTCTCCTCCAACAATTTCTGCAGACTGTCCATCCAAAGTATCCTCCTTCTTCCCCTACTCCTCCTTCCCACAATTGTCCCTGTCAAAGCAAGATTCTCTAGGCCTTCTTTACGTGTAATCTGACCCATGACATTCAACTGCCTAATCAACATCTCTCGTATCATTTTCCTTTGCTCTCTAGCTCTTCTAAGAACGTTGAGCTCACCAATTTGATTTTATTTTGAATTCACATTATCTTGTCGATCAGCAGACCCACATATCCGCATGGGCTACCTCACAAGGTGCACGATCAACAACTTTCACAATTGTAGGAACATCAAACGTTGCTGTCATGTACATGTACCAAAAAAAGGACCATGAGCTTATTTTTATGATGGATATAACATTAGAAATTCAGACAGCAGAGATGCTATGTTAAAATATTAAACCAATATAAGATTCCGACTATTTTTTCACATTATCTAGTCGGTCATCAGACCCACACATTAGAATGGGCTACCTCACGAGGTGCACGATCAACAACTCCCACAACCATGCCATCAGGAGTGCAGAGGCGATGCGCAGACGTGACGTCTCACAGGAGACCCGTGGGAGACTCCTGAAGCTCTATGAAGAAGGGTACAAACCCTCGGCGGCCCTGGAAGCTCTGAAGCTACGACTACAGGAGGAGTACGGGTCGGACTATGCTCAGAAGTCAGCGGACAGATCGGTGTGCCCCGATGTTCAGTACTGCTTTAGGTAGGATAACACCAGGGGGGTGTTTTACAAAGTTAGACTTAACATTTATGGAAAGCCGTTTAATAGCATTAATGACAATTTTTTGTAAAAGTTATTTCATTAGGCATAAAATGTTGATTTAATTAATTATTCATATTTCCTGTTATCAAGGAAATTTCTTGTTCTTGATGTTGAACTTATAAAAAGTCTAAAATTCTTGAATTTTCAGTTTTTGAATATATTTTACAAATAGCTCTCCATAATTTTTAAGTCCAACTTAGAGTTAAGTTCGACTTAGGATCTTTGTGATCATTTTTTCAATGTCGAATAACAGAAATTAGTGACAAATCTGCTGATTACCCATCGGAAGCAAGGATTTCACTAGCTTATAACAAAAACTGTCATTTGTCACTGATGACACGTTTTGTGAAAAGGGGTCCAGGACTTTTCTGAACTTTTCTGGATTTCCAAACCTTGTTCAGATATGATGTGGCAAAATCATGTTTTTAAAAAAATGACATGAAGTGTAAATACGCTTCTAATTTCCTATCTTCAAACACATGCTACGCTCAGTGAATACACAATGGGCCTTTGTTGCGCGCAGTAACCATTCAGTTAGTTTGCAAACAAGAACAAACAAACAAAATTGCGACAGTTTACCTTCGTCATATCTGAACGAGGCTTTGTTCTTCACAACAGATCTTCACAACAATCAACTTTTATGACTATAGACATTAACTATAAGTATTTCAGCATTTTGCGGCATCAACTTTTACGTACCTTGATCACTTGGTATATTGGTTAATACTCTGCGACAGTTTCTTGTTCCTAAGCTTTTCTGTAAATTCAATTCTATCTTGTAGAATTTTCCTCATATTCCTATTATTCTCATGAGATTAAGTCCCATTTCAGTCATACTGATTCCATTATGTTTACCGGTGCATGTAACAGGTTTTCTGATCAAGGTTAAGTCGTTTCATATTGGATTGATTCAAAGAATGACCTGGGATTTTTTTCTTTTTCCAGGTTATACTACTCCCTGTACAAGCAAGATACTCCTAAAAAGATACGAAAGACTCTTCTCAAAGCAATTGAATCAAAGTTGCGACTCAACGACATCAACGACAACTACTTCAAGATGGCTACCACACCAGAAGGTCATGCCGTCGTCGTGATCTGCTCCGCCTCCATGCAGAGAGTTCACGAGTTCTGGCCAACCAGCAAAGAGCTGTGCTACCTGGATACCTTCGAAGGTCTGGAGAGGCAGAACTGGAGGGTCACTGTTCTCCTGACCCCCAGCCCCATCGGGGAACTTCCTCTGGGGATTCTGATGTCTTCCTCAGGGTCTTCGGAGACACTGTCTCTAGGGCTGCAGCTCCTGCATAAGCTGTTACCGAAGTTCTCCTATTATGAGCGCGGGCACAGCGGACCGAGCGTGGTGATTACCAGGGAGGACGCGGAAGAGCAGGTCACACTGCACAAGGTCTACCCGACGGCGGAACTCCTCGTCAACCCTCAGGCTGTCATCCAATCAGCAAAGGACTGGTTGTGGAATCCGGTGAATAGCGTCAGCAAGGCCGATCGCCAGGAGCTTCTGCGACACCTCAGGGCTGTCATCGAGGCGAGGACGCCCGACGATCTGAACTCCATCTATGAGCTCGCGAGACAGGATGCGGAGAATCGGACGCATCTTGACTTCGTGGAGTTCCTGGACAATCTGTACGAGCGCAGGGAGATGTGGTCTTTGGCTCTTAAGAGTAGTCCTGCATTGTTGAACAACCGTGTCTTAGGGACCGTCAAGGTAGGCATGGTATGGTTATAGGGTCCTTAACAGTGCCTGACACAATTGGTGCATATACCAAGTGTTGGGGGGGGGGGGGATCAGAAAAATCAATACACCAGTTTACGGTTATATCAGTGCGCATGCGCAGACATGTGCACCATTTTAATCGACAAGTAAACAAATCCAATGACCTAGAGGTTAGTGGTATTTATGCGTAAATTAAGATTGCGCCCATGCAAATGATGATGTGCGCGCACAACGCAGCGCGCAGGCCGTGATGTCATCATAATGTGCCCATAACTAGTGCTGTAGTCAAACGTTTAACCGTCCGGTATCCGACCGCCCATGGCGGATTCCGTTTTCAATTGGACGGTTTCGTTTTTCCGATTTTTTTTTTTTTTTTTTTTTAAATTTTTTTTTTTTTTTTTTTTAAAGTTTCGATTTATGCCCCTCCACCTGGCACTATGCCTGGCAATGTCTCCCAGCTCAGTAATCTGTGTGTTGACTCACCACTCCAAAACTAGAACAACACTCCAATTTGTCTGTCATCTTGGTTTGAAAGTAATCTTTGTAATAGATCTCATCATCTCAATATGTAGTTTATAATAATAATTCATCCAACTTTTACACAAGGTTCTGTCCTAGGTCCTCTACTGTTTTTAATTTACATTAATGATCTTACACATTCTTCTAAAAACAACATTGTTACTATTATTTGTGACAAGTTCACAAGCACAAATCGGCCCCTTTAAATGCACCTCGCAGTTAAATGAAAGTTGCCGACAGAGTCGGAAAAAAAAAGAAAAAAAAAAAAAAGATTTTTTTTTTTTTTTTTTTTTTTTTTAAATCGTTTAACCGAAAACCGTCCGGTTTTGACTGGCGGTTAAACGGAATTGGAGATATCCGTGATGTTACAGCACTACCCATAACCGTAAACTGGTGTATTCAATTCAGTTCAATTGCAGGTTTTCATTTCAATTCAATGCACTTTGCAGTACATATTGTGAAAGTTTATTCTTGTTTGTAATTCTAAAGAAATAACTTGTTTTGCTATCACTAAATGAAGATTTGTTGATTCTGAATCAATGTAATGTTGTGACCTGTGTTTAATTTTTTTGTTTCCATTATTATTATCAATTTCGTTATCAACTGCTCAATTTATAGACATACCTACCCTTCATAGTTTTGATGTTAAATATAATCATTATGAAATGTTGTACTCATGACCTGAAATTAATGAATTTGATAATGTGTAATGGTTTGATAGTAGCACGTTGATATTTGTATATTTATGTATCAGGGGAGTGTTTCACAAAGACTAAGATCGAATTTAAGTTGGACTAAACTATGGCAGGTCGTTCGTGCCACTGTTTGCTCTCACCATTACAGGCCTGATAAAAACCCGATTTAAATCGGTTTCCCGATTTTAAAAAAAAAAATCCAGATTTTTCCCCGATTTTTTTTTTCTTCCTGATTTAAAAAAATAAATAAAAAATCCTGATTTTTTTTTTTTTTTTTTTTTTTACCAGCTTTTTTTTCTTCCCGATTTTATCCTGATTTCCTGATTTCCCGATTTCCCCTTTATTTTCTCTATTCTTCCCTATTTTGCCCAATTTTGTACTCAATTTTCCCAATTTTTCCCCAATTTTCTTACTCGAATTTTTTTCCCCACGAATCCTCTTCTTTTTTTTTTACTCAAGGGGGGCGTGGTTGAGTGCATCACCCCTGCCATTTTGATCTTAAATAATATCCTTCAATAAGGAATTATCAAAAAATGTAAATTCTGTAGATTTGTGGTCATGTAGAAACCAAAGCCAGTAAATGGTGAGAGCAAACAGGGGCATAAACGGCCTGCCATAGTTACATGTAAGTCCAACTTAAAGTTGATCTCAGACTTTCTGAAACACCCCCCAGGTTCTACAGTTTCTTTGACTTTGTGTACATTATTTCCACCATTGCTATCTACCTTTTTGTATTAATATTTGTATTAAAAAAATGCTATCATGGAAATGCTCAGGTACCTATGGAGAAAATTCTGTAGAAGGTCAAAGGTCACAAGTCAAAGGTTTGTCAAACAAATATTAATACAAAAAGGTAGATAACAATGGTAGAAATATTGTACACAAAGTCATAGAACCTGTAGAATATGATACATAAAGATACAAATAACAATGTGCTACAATAAAATCATTTATCATGGAAATGCTCAGGTACCTATGGAGAAGATTCTTCAGAAGGTCAAAGGCTACAACATCCTACGGCTGGTCGATGACCTGCTGAACCGTCTTGGTCCTTACTACGAGCGCAAGCTCATTGACGCAGGAAACAACGGATCAGAACGAGTCACCTTTGCATCGTATCCAACGGACTTGCTCGGCCCGGAGACGACCGTGAAGAAGGTGAGGCGATCGATGTGCTAAAACTTCATGCGCCACTCAAGTAACGTTCCTGTTTTGAAGCCCTGAACCATGTCGAATTGCATTAATGGCAAATCAAGGGTTAAATACTGCAAATATTATCTAGGAGTTAGAAATATTTTTGGTTAATTTTTACTTCTTAACCCTTACTGTACTGGGGGGGGGGGCCTGGGAGGCCCCCCCCCCCCCCCCCCCCCCCACCCTCGACATTTTCGAAGATTGCGCCGCAACCGCTTGGAATTTTTAATTGTCGTTTCATGACTTTTTTCCCTCAAGTCTTACGCACATTTTGATACCATTTTCGTCGAAATCGGATATACCTGTAAGGCGTTACATAACAATTAGTATGCGCATGTCATCAAAAAAATATAAATAAATATAAATCGCATCAAAATTTGCATAAATTATCATTATTAATTACATTAAAATAACTTTTTTGTGTTAGAAAAGAAGTTTCATATGAATAATGAGTTTCAACATTCAAAAAGTGGAGTTTGACACGTTTTCTGTAAAATGCATAAAATTAGCATTTTGCATAATTAATTAGGCTAACGACAAAAATTTGCACATTTGGAAAAAATTCCTTATGTAAATATCTACAAACATGCACATTTTCGTGTTCATCGGACAATCGATGGCCGAGATCATAGGGGGGGGGGCCTCCCAGGCCCCCCCCCCCCCCCCCCCAGTCAGTGGGTGCTCAAAATAGCCCAGTACAGTAAGGGTTAAAGCCCCACTGTATACTTAGAGCTACTTGCGCCATCTATATACCAAACAATGCCTAATCGGTGATCATTGGTCCCCCATGAATCCCTTTTTCTTATGTTAATTGAGAGCTGATGTGATGAGATAACCACCTGTGACCACGCTGGGAGGTCTAATCCCTCCTGGCCAAACTAGTGCAGAAAGGCTTTAAATACTGCAAATTTTATCTCAGAGTTAATTGATTAATTTACCTCTTGAAATAGAGACGGTACCCTGAAACCAAATAATTTATGAAATGGAGCTGTTGTGAGCTGTTCACAATGCACACTCATTTTACACTGAGAAATTGTTGCTTGACAAAATGAAACAGAAGATTCATTTTGTCAAGCAACAATTTCTCAGTGTAATTTCTCAGGTTGCATGAAGGCCTAACCATATCTAGATTATATGCAAAACTCTTCAAACTTTTAGGTTTCATGAACATTCAACTGCAATATCTGTCTTGTTTAGTTGTTTAGTTGGGTCAAAAAAATTACAAAAATCCTTAACTTCAGTCAGGACTTTTGTTACCTACAGCTCAAGTTTCAATTCACTTCATACAGTTAATTTATGTATTTTAGTGGATGTCAACAGTCAAAGGCGTTGATTATTATGGCACAAATTTATGCCTCTGGGATTGTCAGAGTTAGCTGGCTTTCTATAGAGGCGATGCGTCATCGGACTGTGGATCACAAGGTCCACGATTTGAGTCCCACCGCGGCAGTAATCTCCTTTGGCAAGACATTAATTTACATTTTCCACACTTAACCCAGGTGATGTAAATGGGTACCTGGCAGGAATTAATTCCTTAAAATGCTAGAGTGCCTTAATGGCAGCCATGCTAAAGCCGGGTTAATAATTTCCAAAGCTCTTTAGAAGCTCATAGTGATGTTATCATGTGACATGCGCTAAACAAGAAACGAGTGTCGATTTATGCCCCTCCACCTGGCACTGTTGCCTGGCAATGTCTCCAGCTCAGTCATACACGGTGTGTTGACTCACCACTCAGAAACTAGAACAACACTACCTGTATGGCCAAATTTCTGTTTGGACTGTTTGGGAAATTTGTCTGTCATATTTAGTTTTAAAAAGACATTACTATTATTTGTGACAAGTTCACGAGCAAAAATTGGCGCCTTCAACTGTACCTCGCAGTCAAATAAAGGTCCTTCCCCACGTGGGTTTTTTTAACACGGACCTGGCTTGCTGCCTACAGAGTCTGCAAACAAAACAATTTTTATTTTTTATTTTTATTGCCCTAAAATATGGGTGCGTCTTATACACAGAGATTTACGGTATCATTATTATTATATACCCCATTTTGCCCATAGGTGAATGAGATAGACTACGAGGTCCTCGTTGACACATCGGACGGTCAGAACCTATCCTGCTTTCACATCAACATGGAGCATGGTCTGTGCAGCTGTCATGAGGAACAGGGGCGTATCCCATGTCTGCACCAGATGGCCGTGTACAAGAAGTTCGGAAAGAACAGCGGGACCTTCTTCCCGACCGAGCTTAGGTCCTTGTTCACCAAAATTGCCACAGGTACTTTGCTTGTCAATTAAAAATAATATGAACCATTCTTCTACAGTGAGTGCTAGGGCCATAGGCCCTCTCAATGGATTTCAATATTTACGGTTTACAATCCTGTGGTTTCAGTTTGATAACTTAAGTAATATTAGGTGGATTTGTATAGAATTTCTGATGTACAGTCAAACCTGCTTTAGTGATCATCTGTCTACAAAGATCATCTGTCTACAAAGACCACATTGTGTTTCCCTTGAAAATGGTTTCTCATTGAAACATGTACTAAAGGAACCTGTCTACAAAGACCAATTTTTGTGTTTCCCTTGGGCGGGCGCTATAGATAGGTTTAAACTGTATATAGGCCAATTGTACCCGGCAAGGGCTTTGCGTTGACTTGTTATTATTATTATTAAAACCAAACTATTATCAGGGTGGACTTTCCCTCTTGATAAGCCCTTGCTAGAATCATGTTGTTATTACCATTGTGAAACCAGCATTTTTAGCATGTAGGAAATTGGGGATATGAATAACACTTGATAACTCATTTACTTAGCTGAGCCAAATGCTAAGTAAAATACTGACTGAATTCAAGTCTTAGATTGAATACCAGCCCATAGTATTCATGCTTATTACATCAGGGGTGTGTCACAAAGATCCTAAGTCAAACTTAAATCTGAGTTGGACTTAAAATGGAGAGCCATTTGTAGCCTTAAAATAAATCAAGATAAAACATATCAAGAACATAAAATCTGTTTGATAATAGAAAATATTAATGATTTGAATCAACATTTTCTGCCTTTTAAATTAACTTTTACAAAATATTTTCATCAATGCTAACAGCTTTCCATAATTGTTAAGTTCAACTTAGGATCTTTGTGAAACACCCCCCAGAACACTGTAGAGTAAATGGTTTTCCTTCTTTGTTGACAGGTAAAGAGACGCAGGATGACGTCTGGTACCAGCCATTGACTGTGAGCAGGGAGGTCCAGATCACATCCGATGGCAAACAAGAGCTGCTCACTGAGGACATCAAAGTGCAGGAAGTCATGATGGAACTGTCCGCTGTCCTGGAACAGCAAGCTGCCTCAAGGATGATCAACGACGATGACAGCAGTAATGATGACGAAAGAGGGATGGAAGAGACGGAGACGTACGTACCCCGCGAAGCGCATCAACAGCTGCAGGAGGTCTTTGCCGATTTGGAAAAGAGGCTGCTTGATGATCCCGTGGCCTTTGAAGGACCCGTCCGAGCCTTTGCAAAGAACTACCTTGAAGCTGTTCAACAGGGACGGCTTGTTGCTGCAGTGGGTTCCTTTGGCCAGAACAGGAGCGTCACTGGTAGTAAGATCAAAAGGACAGGTGAAGATGTGGCTCCAGACACGTCCCATCTGCATGTCATTGCAGAGTCAGAGCAAGTCCATCGCAGAAAGATGGCTGTGAAACGTTCATGACCACAGAGTCCAGAACATCATTGTCGTGTAACAAGACCATTGACCAGGAGGTATTAAAGCTCAGCTGTACTAGTTTGGCCAGATGGGATTAGACCACTCAGGGAGGTCACTTGTAGGTGGCTTTCTCATCAACTCAGCTCTCAAATAACATGATAAATAGAGGATCATGGGGGACCAACAGGCACCGATTGGGGAAGTTTTCTATATAGATGGAGCAAGTAGCTACAAGTAGTACAGTGAGGCTTTAAGGGAACATCCCATTTGGATATGATCTGTGAATCAGGGTATGAATGTAGAGTTTAAAGCTGAAGACTTGTGATTGAAAAACATCGTCCTGGAGCATTGGCAGCATCACATAGGGATGTCATTGCAGAGTTGATTGAGCTCCACAGTTACGAAAGTAGAAAGCTGAAAAATTGTATTGCAGTCCTCAGGGTTTTCCAGCCCCTTCCATCCCATAGGGCAGTGTGTCATTTGGATGTCAGCACAGAGCTGATAAAGATCTATTGCAAGAACTGTAAACCCGGCCTTAAGCTATGGTCACAAATCAGAGCAGCGACCGACCGATCAGTAGCCTGCTCGGTCGCTGCTGGAATTAGGCATCGCCCAGCGATTAGGTCGGTGCCCGGGCGGCGACCGCCCAGGCACCGAGCGTATTTTGGGCGGCGAGTGAAAAGTAAGCAGGCGCCGCCCAAATTTTAACTCCGCGCTAAAACTTCAGCAGCGACCGAGCGATGCCCTAAAAAACGGGCGGTGCCTGGGCGGCCGCCGCTCGGTGGCCGGGCAGAATTGGTTAAAAACTCGCCGCTCGGCCGCTGAGCAGGCTACGTTTTGGTAATGTGACCATAGCATTAGCGTGTAGTCCAGACTCCACAGCTGAAGAGTTGTGGGAGCATTGTCTGGTAGCTAGGGCATTGCAGTATCATCGAAGAGTTGGTCGTGGTCTATCACCCTTTATCTTCTTCATACTCATTAAAGGTACTATGTCCCTTTTGCAGCCAACCTCAAATTCTGTAGAACTTTGCAGGAATTATGAATATGTCATGTATGTCCTATCTGTGAAATTTAAACGTTAGGAGTGTCCTCATATTCAAATCATGCAAGGAAACCCGTTTACTTGCTAGACTTCACTGTCAGACACTATTGAGTGACTGACTGGCTTTTTTTCTTCTTTGGTTATCATACATGAAAAGAGTTGTAAAGGGTACATGAGCATTTGTCTACATCAATAACCCACTTCTTGTGATGGCCAAGATTAAACTGATTGAATCTTTGCGCAGCATAAAACGTGTGACCATTCGGTACAATTGTCTGACAATCAAGACTATTACTTTTGGGCTCTATAGCCCTAAAGTCGATTTGACAACTAATAGTCGTTATTTTCCCACTTGAAAACATTTTCAAGCCCCACCTTTTTTAGGGAAGTTCTAAATTAGTATTATCTTTCAAATGCAGTTGGAATTTAACTTTTTCATTTTTTTGGCCTGCAAATGGGACATAGTACCTTTAAGCTATAGAATGCCAGATTAAGTTTTTTTTAAGGTTGATTTTATACAATCTAACTACAATTTTGTATACTGATATTATTTCTTAGCTAATCGATACACTTTAAAACCATCCATTGGAAGAGGAAGCAATTTGCCAATGGATGAATAAGGGAAAGCAAGTACCAGTAGTCTTTCTTTGAAGAGGTATCATGATTGCTGTTACATGTAAAAACGTGATATTTTATAGCGTTCTGTAACTGTGACTGTGTCATGTATTGTTTGTTTAGAGCTAGAAGCTCTTTCATGCAATTGTAGTTCATAATTGCAAAATACATTTCAATGAGTGATTTTTAAGGCCAATAGTTCATGATTGTATTTGTGTGTGTGTGTGTTTTACATATTACAAAAGGATGCAACTGAAGTAAATGATTGAACTAAAATGTTATGCCACTAAGCAAATTGAAAAAAGTTTGCAGAACTATGTTTTATTACGTTTCATATGTACTTATAGGGAGAAATAGAGTGGCTAGAGAGAGAGAGAGAGAGAGATAGATAGAGAGGGGATATGGAGGAGGAGAGAGTTTGAGATGCAAAGAAGAATGGGTTTTGAGAGAGCGAGAGGGAAAGAGAGGCGGGAAAAAAGAGAGAGAGAGGGAGGAATATGGAGGAGGAAAGAGATTGAGATGCAAAGTAGAATAGGTTTTGAGAGAGCGAGAGGGAAAGAGAGGCGGTGAAAAGGAGAAAGGGGGAGGGGGTATTGAGGAGGAGAGATTTTGAGGAACAAGAAAGTAGAGAGAGAAGCCAGAGAAAGAAGAGGGCAAATGCGAAGAGTAACAGGTTTTGAGAGAGAGAGAGAAGGAAAAAGCCAAGGGAAAGGGGGGGGGGGGGGGTAAAGAAAAAGATAGAAATAGAAGGAGACGGCCAAAGATGGGGTGGAGATTTTAAGAAAGCAAGTACAATTATTTAGGTTGGGCAGATACAGAAGGGAGCAGGTTTCAGAGAGGTAGATAATATGTATAGATAAATAGAAAGAAAGAAAGGGAGAAATGCAAGGAGCAGATTTGAGAGAGATAGAAATAGATAGAAAGAAACAGAAATTACAGCAAGCAAGAGAGAGATGCAAGACAGGTGTGAGATATAAATATAAATAAAAATGAGAGAAATAGATGTAAGGAACATGTTTGAGAGAGATATATACTGAGAGAGGGATATATATAAATCGAGAAAGAAGGAGAGATGTAAGAAGAAAGAGGTAGAACAAATTGAAGAGGAAGAGATCAGTATAAGGGGATTTTTCTCTACGGCGGCTGCCTCACTGAGTTTTTGAATCGGCTCATAATAGGTTTGTGATTAAATACACTGATCGACTTTAATTATCATAGCAAATTAAAGAGAAATAGAGGCTTATTATATAGGGGCAGGAGGGGAGGTATCCACAACCATCTAGATCTCGTTAAAGGGAATTCAATGTTTCAAATTCGCTTCGTTTGGGATCGAGAGGGCCAGTTCGCGATGCCGCGGTGTCGATCTAATGACTACCGAACCGAGCAGATTTCGGGAAATCCCCGAAGTCTTGCGCATGCGCATTTGCTGCAGCTTATTAAAACATGGATGGGCTGAATACATCGAGCACATCTGAGATTTCGGATGATCAGAATAAATCTACTATAGTGGCTGATCCAGAGGATTATCATGCTTCTCATCTCTATGGCTTCGTTGAGCAGAAAACAGACGTAAGAAGTTTCAGACTTCTATTATAGTGTTATGTCGCGATTGTCGTATTGTTTTTGTGTGGGTAATGACATTCTTGGATTCAATTGTTTATGTGTTGATGACGCGAGACTTGAGACTGAGCTGAGTGAGAGTGCGACTACAAATTCTCTGACCGGGATTGTATCACGAAACAGTGATACTCATTGATCCAGTGAGCACTATAATTTTTTTTTTCTCAACAGCTTTGTTGCCTAAAAATTAAAATGATCATTCTAAACAGCATTTTTCAATTGTCTGGAATCTTGACCTTAGTATTTTCAATGCAGAATGTTAATTGTGCCCTTTCGATTGCACTTTTGTTTTTTAGAATGATCTCCCAGACTACTTCACACCCTGGTCAGACCTTGCCCATCAAACAGAGTCCTTGGTACAGGAAGGTACACTCAGGAAACACGTTCAAAAGGTGACTATAATTGTAGATAGGTCGCAAGGAGGCGAGTTGGCTCAGTCAGTATTTAGCGTCTGCCTGTCGAACCAAAGATCCCGTGTTCGACTCCCACCCACGCGGATGACTGAAGCCTGCGTTGTGTGTTAACGCCCCCCTTCCCTTGTTCATAGACATAATAATAATAACAGTCCACTCCACATTTTATTAAACCGAAACGGAAATTCTTTTTGCCCAATTGATCGTGAGCCCGGCAGCCACTTAGCAGCGCCAGATCGACGTTGCTCTATCCCTTATTGTTGAACGCCAAACAAGGTAGCAACAACTCCCATCTTTTTACGTCTTTTGGTATGACGCGGCCGGGGTTCGAACCCACGACCTCCCGGTTGTGAGGCGGACGCTCTACTGACTGAGCCAACACTCCGGTATAATAGTGCAGGTTATGTTAAATGGAAAACACTCCACCCCTCGGATAGGACGTTAAATGGAGGCCCCGTGTACAGGAGAGTCACTACCTTTGCAAGTTAAGAACCCATTGCACTATTCGTATAAGAGTAGGGGGAAACCCCGGTGTAGTGGTCCACCTGCACACACCCCCAGTATAGTACGATAATACTCTGTAAAGAGGTCTGTATTCAAAAAGGAAGAAGAAGAAGACACTAACTCTAAATTAATTTATACGTAGATTCTACTGCTTATATTACTTTGTGGTTTGGTTAAATAACTTTGATTCAGAGCCCTAAAAATAATGCCAGATGCATTTATTAGTGGAAAGGGCAAAAATGTCTGCACATGCTGCATCTATTTAAACAATAAACTGCATTTCATGCCAGAATTTAAAAAAAAGGAAAGAAAGCTTTAAAATCGTGAAATTGGCAACAGTAGGGAGATTAAAAATCATGTTGTTTAAATCAAAATTTGCCATTTTTTTCAACTTTTCTATCGTTCTCGACCATGCAATGCACGTTATCAGAGACCATACATTTTTTGTATCAATGTACCAAAACTGCATATTATAGTTGCCTACCGGTATTTGAACAGTAAAAAAAGAATCCTGTCCTGAAAGGGTTACTATTTTGTTTTATATCCCTCATGTATAGTTGTTTGCATTGCGATTGTACAGAGCACGAAAAAGGTATAGACGAGTACTATCTTTCGATCTCAGGTCGAGATAGTACTTTTGTAAAGTAATTTTTTGCTGCTACCCCACTTGCCCACCCTTGCCCATTGAATACGCATAGCAAAGTAGGTTACGCGAAATGTCAAAGTCAATGTCAATGTCAAATGAGCGCGCATCAACTGTATTACATGTATGCATGTTGCGCTTTGTAAAATCTAGCTGAAGCTAAACTGTCTGCAGAATCAGTTCTTATTATTATGTAAAATTCACTTTAAATAGACCTTATTGCCGATGTGGGATATAAAACAAATATTAACCTCCTTTACTTGGGCAATGGATACAAACTATCATTGCCTCGGTGATCTCGGGGCTACCATCTTCCCTCGCCTTGCGGCTCGGGAAGATAGTAGCCCGAGATCACCTCGGCGATGATAGTTTGTACCATTACCCTCGTAGTCAATTAATATTTGCTTACTGTTTTCTTTAAATTTCCTCTCCTCATGCAGCTACCATTATTGGATCACACCAGACTAAGCTCACCCAGCGAGCTGAAGACAGCTCTCCTGTACCTGACCTGTATTTCATACGGATATGTGTGGTGCGAGGGAGAGGATGGCATACCTGAGGTAAGTGAGAAGAAATAGATGTTCATGACTGATTCTGTGATTGCTGGCCCGTGTGATGAGGAGGGGGGGGGGGGGGTGTGCCTTCGGATTTTAATAATGAAAAATATGCATCTACATTGTAAAAAGCACTAATCATCGTGAATATTTGTCCTGTATTATATTGGACAACATACATGTACGGTAAGTCTCAGAAGATTGATAAAATGTTGCACCTGTAGAAAGTGATAAGAAAAAGATGTTCATGACTGATTATGTCATTGCTGGCCTGTTTGATATGGGGGTTGTGTATCTGGACACTATCACAAAGATACAGCCTTCTCTTTTGCCTTCAGAGTTTATGAAAAATGTATTCATCAAATAGCAACTGTCCCGATACACAACCTGTCTGGACACAGGTTGTATACACCGGTATACTATTTGTATAATTTGTTTCATCCAAAAATGATTGATTCTTTTTTGTTGGTAAAATGTTTGTCTTATCTTCTTTGTGAAAAAGTCTTTAGAGTTGATGTAGTCTTTGTAAGGGCTTTAACAAAATTGAGTAAGATATAATGAAAATGTGCTGATTCTCCAATTTCTCCAAGCTATGGAGCATGGGTAGATAGAATTAGACATTTAGGGGCTGATATGCAATGGCCACCTTTTATTGTTAAAGCCTTTACATGTGTAATAGACACAATCGTTTTGACCTTTCCTCCCCAAATCCCAGGTTTTACCCGCCTGTCTTGCCGTACCCTATGCAGCTGTTGCAGAGAGACTTGAGGTCCCTCCCTCCATCAGCCAGTACAGCTTCATTCTACTCAACTGGAAACTCAAAGACCCTCAAGGCAAAGTGGAACTAGAGTAAGATTACTGCAGTCACATTTTTTTCAAAGCATCAACTCTTTCAGGACAGGATTTTTAGGTCTAAATCGGTCACACATTCTTCAAATTTGCAACAATGTTATTTTCTTTCATCAATACAGTGATATAAAATAAAGTGAGGTTTTAATTTGCTTTTGTGCAATAATTTGAAAGGGTAAATACTTTGTATTCTTTTATATTTTTTTTCTACATTCATTCAGTTTTTCATTTATATCAAGTTGTATTTTCATCGGATAGGGTCTACCAAATAAATTATTCATACCCCATGAAAGTTATGATGTTTTCTGTAACTTAAGAATCTAAGGCAGAATGGTTGAAGTACTTAGTAGGGCCTTTGTTGAATACTTTTAGATACAATCTATAATATATTCTCAAGAAACCTAAAATCGGGACAAATCAATATTTCACATACTTTTAAAGAAATTACAAAACTTGGTATAATGGTGTGAATAAGATCTGTTGTTCACTGTATTATGTTTGTGTTATTTCAGCAATATGGAATCCATTGTCACCTTACGCGGCGGTAAAGACGAATCGTGGTTCTACTGTACAACAGTGCAAGTGGAGCTAGACTTTGCTCCAGCCCTCTGCAGTATTATTGAAGCCCAAAAGGTAATAAATCTAATGTACTTCATTTAGTTAAAGGGAAATTCAGCCTTGATAGCAGACTATTCGAGAAGGAATCAAACAAATCAGAGAAGTAGACTGGTGAAAGCCTCTGAACGAAATCTGAAAAGAAAAAAGCAAAGTTATACATTTTTGAAAGTTGTAATCACTACACGTATTGGAACTTTGAATACCGGTATGCTGAATAAGTATTATGTTTCTGTGATTAACTTTCCTATTTTTCACTGCACACCAAATGTCTAAAATATCTAATTTTAAAAGCTGTGTGACTCTGGAGGTGGGGAGAGGGGGGGGGGGGGGGGAGGGCCTTCCCTTTTACGAGGCTCATAATGATTTGTTAGCCATAATATGATCATAACATTATGTTATGTACATATACTTTTACTGTACGAGAGGTCACCTTAAATCTCGACCAATGTACATGTGTCTCCACTTTGTAATTTTTGAAGGCTGTTTTAGATGGATCCTCACAGCGATTGGTGAAGCATCTTAAGACTATAGAGGGAGCTGTTCATAAGATGAGAAATAGCTTGAGCAGAATGTCTGGTGAGTTTACTTTACCCTAGCTTCACCCCATGCTTTGATTTGATTTTTAAAACTGACCATACATGGCTTGCTACAAATCATCGGGTCATTACTGTAACCTTCACTTTAATATTTACAATCTACTACAATTTTTACTCTTAACCTTTACTGCTATAAACCTTCATCTGGAAATTAGGATGGCTTTTACACTTTACCTTCAAATTTACTGCAACCTGTACACTTACCCTCACGGTAATGATGACTTTTATACCAATATCAATTACAAATACCTTGGAGTTTGCAAACATTTGAGGAGGGAAAAATTTCCCTTTACTAGATCCAATTTTGTTAAGTAAACATGGGAAGAGTCTTATGTTACACTGCACATTAACCTGTTGGCCATCGGGTTAACCCTTTGGTTGCATTCTTTGCCTTTATGCACTGTCGCTTGTTTACCGGACATGCAATTTTGCACACAAAAGAGGTACCGATTGAGGGAAGGGATACGCTGTACAACACAAGGGCTTTGCAATAGCTAGTACCCTTTTCTTATAAAGAGTTGCAACTGATCCAAAACAATCGCAAATTGCAGTCTAGCTCCCATCTCTTATGTACATAGTTGCGGTTGATATCAATCGCAAATAGGTTGCGATCAATATCAACTCTTTATAAGATGCGGGTGCCCTGTCTTGATGAGCTCAATCAAAACCATTTGAATAATTTTGAAGCCTTAAGTATCTATCCAAGGATGAATACAATGTGGCACTGGGAGATTATTTGTGTGGCATATAAAGAGTTACCGTAAAGTACTCGGCACTCTGTATCAACTTCACTATTTGTACATAAAGTTCATATCCGCAAACCCTGATGTTTTTTTCTTCTGAAAAACAGAGGGCTGTCGGCCACATGTGTTCTTCAATGTTTTCAGACCTTACATTGCCGGGTAAGTTTTTTGGTAAACGATGCTTCGCAGTCCACTCCTGCTTGTGCTGTTTGTAACCCTCGCTATGCTGCTTCCTTATAGTCCTGGGCCTTGCATGACACCCCAATGTCATCATTATAATGTATTTCAACATCTACAGTTGTATAAACTAATCTGTAATTAGATGCTGCTTGTAAGTATCGGCTTGCATGGTGATGTAGATATACAGTAGGCTTGCGGGTTCACCATGTGAGAGAGAGGGAGGATTGAGGTAATCTTTCTTGAGGGTGTGTAGTCCTGAAAAGGACTGTTGGTATAGTCTTGAAACAGATTGTTGGTATATCTTTCTTTGCACCCGCAAGCCTACTGTATTATCTATATTTGTAGGAAACTTGTTTAGTTAATCCCCCCTTTTCTGCACTCATGAACATTAAACTAGAAACTGCTACTCCTCTGCAAAGTAAATAACAAAGTAAAAAGAATCGTTAGTAATCTTTTTACCTGCAACACCTTTCATTTTGCTCTGTAGCTGGGACTCGCAGCCATTCAAGAAGAAAAATCTGAAAGGTCTGATCTACGAGGGAGTCAGCAAGGAGCCTGTCAATGTGAGTATATAAGTCTTGAAAGTTTTATTGCATGAAAACACAATTTTGTTCTTCAAATCCTATTGAATACTAAAGGCGATAATGACTGTATAATTCCTTTTGATGAATTTGTGAATTATTTCTCAATAGAAAAAAAAAAACATGACAGGAAATTTCTCAAAATATTGAAATGATTACCGGGTAATGCAAATACTTGGGAATGCTTCGATCATTATTGTCTCTATTAGGATCTTAGATGAGGATTTTTTCTTTCTTTTTTTCTTGACTTTTCTATGTAGAGACAAAGTGAGAAATTTTTTGTATGAGTTTCAACTTTTCTTGTTTTTCACTTTATGACATATTTTTCTATCAACGTATTTACTGTAAGCCAAAAAAAGGAAAAGAAAACAAAATAAGAAAGTGTCTACACAATAAATAATTTAGCGTTCATGTAATTTCAACATTTGGGGTGGGTTTCATATTTTAGTTCACAGGGCTCAGTGCTGCACAGAGCTCAACTTTGCCATGTCTTGATGCAGCTTTTGGAGTAGTGCACAAAGAAAAAGAAGGTACAGTGAAACAAGTCTATAAAGACCACCCAACGGAGACAACAAAAGTGGTCTTTATAGGCATGTGGTCTTTATGTACAGGTTCCTTAAGTACATGTTTCAATGAAAAACTATTTTCAAGGGAAACAAGTTTAAAATGTGGTCTCTGTAGACAGGTGGTCGCTAAAGCAGGTTTGACTGTAGGAAGAATGAAGGGATTCTAGAAGTGATGCTTGATCGAGTCAAACCTGTATCTGTAAGACCACTCAAAGGCCACACTAATTGTGGTCTTTATAGGCAGGTGGTCTGTATGTGCAGGTTTCCTTTACACATTTTTCAATGACAAACACAGATTGTGTTTCCAGGAGAACTGAAATTATTATCTTTCTATAGGTCATCGCTATTTACGCATGTTTGACAGCTGTGTTATGATTTTTCAGAAGTAATGATCTCATGATAAACATCGTTTGGTACAAATTTTCGTAAGCACTTTACAAATATCAACCTGATAATCTGCATTCAAGCACACAATAACTGCACTCCTTGTGGAGTATTTCTACTAAATGGCCATAATGCACATATTAGTGTATCCCAATCACGTCATCTTTCTTGACCCTTCCAGATCTCCATTTCTCTCATGGGTTAGGAGTGGCAAATATAGATCAATATCGTGCCAAAAGACAACATTGCCATACTGGGACTTGAACTGATGACCTTGGCATACTTAGTCCAGTAATCAAACCATTTGATTATGGCATTTTGTCAATGCAATTTCTATGCAGTCATCTTAAATCTTGCCCACAGTACATACTTCAACTGGTTATTAAATTTTATTTCACATCTGTAGATAAGTCGAGACGGTTCTTCCAAGATTACATGCCGAAACCTCACAGAGACTTGATCGAAGCCATTGCATCAGGACCATCCATCAAAGACTACAGTAAGACATGGTCTTCCTATTGCTTACTGGAACCAGGGGGGTGTTTCATAAAGCTGTTCGTAAACTTACGCATGACTTTACGAACGACTTGTATATGGAGTGCCAGATAGGATATGCCCAAAGTTTTTTCGGATATTTTCAATAACCTCAATTAAATTATGGCAAAAAATATACTTTGCATTAAAAATGTTTGTTATCATAAGAATGTTAATCTACATCTGCACAGTTCAACTTTAGTTGATGTATTTAATAATGATTGAGCATCCCGTTTGGCTTTTCATATACAAGTCATTCGTAAAGTCATGCGTAACTTCATGAAACACGTACACTTCAGGTGGTCCCTGTATTAAGCCTATGGGAAATGAGAGAATTCATTAGACAACGGGTTAACCCTTTAAACATAAAAGGTCTGGGGAGAGGAATGCACCCCTACAATATGTTTGCCGTTTGAGGAAACACCTTTTACACCACAAGCTTCCATGACTGAATAGCCTAGCTAGAATCTTGCAGTTACCGTGCATCGTCAGCTTCCTCATGCAGAGTGGCCAAAATGGGCTTAACCCATTATGTATTGTACACAATGAAGAACTATCTTATTATCAGCTTGGAGCCACAAGGTTGTTAACTTGTATACTTTATCTTGAGAACTATTAAAGGCCCTTCTGGCTGTAAATGATATCAATAATAATATGTCTTGTTTACCAAGGGCAGTCTCATCAGTATTAATACTGTTCTCTCTGAGGGCCCTGCAATCATATTATTGCACCGGCTCATAGCAATCAAGGAGTTTCTTCCTACCGAGTAACCATTTACATCACCTGGGTGGAGTGTGGCAAATGTAGAGTAGTGTCTTGCCAAAAGTGCCGCAGCGGAACTCAAACCGCAAACCATGAGATCCACAATCCAGTAACGTATCCACTAGACCATGACACCTAAAATAGATGATACATTACGAAAAGTTCTTGTTAAAACTATACCCCACCACTATAGCACAGCAGTCAATAGAAGATGGATTGCGCATGCGTCGGCGTAGGACATGATATTTTTTGCTCTTCCAAATCTGAGATTTAAACTTGAAAATTTGTTAAAATTTGGCCTTAATGGATTCATACTTTTGAGTCTACATTTGTCAAATTGTTTTATGTTACTACTATGTGGGAAAACAGTACTTGAAATCTTCTACTTTGTGAAAAAAAAATCTGCACAAAATTGGTACAGCATTGCCTTATTGGCTGTGTCCCCACCTACTACAGTTGAGTGAGGTCAAGGTCAAGAAAAGGTTACCAGTGGACCTGCATATTTGGTGCTGCTCTACCTAACTGGTGCTGCTCTAACTTTAACTAGCTAGCTAGGCCAGGTTTGCAGTCACAGTCCTGGTTTAATAAAACAAAATAAAAAAAATAGATTGAAAAAATTTAAACAAACTTATGAGAAGATGGAAAGAAATTTAGAGAGTAGATCTACTGCTGAGTCCGATGAACTAGTAAAGCCAAAGGATAAGGCGAACGAGCCTGGATTCAAAGATGGCAGCGACCAGAAATCCTCAGGGATAGGGGCTGACATCGCGAGTGACAAGGGTGAAAAAGTTAGACGTTCTTCTAACTCGAGAAGCAACAAGGCAAAAAGGAAAGTCTCTTTTGAAATACAGAAACGTGAGAAAGGAAGATCAGATACAAAAAAATCTTCTGTGGCTGATCAAAAGGATAAAAAAATCAAGCAAGGTGACAAGATTGAGTCGGCTGAAACAAAAGTCATCGACGAAGGTCAGTACGGTCAATTTGTGTGTACCCACTGTAACAGAACTGTATCAAAAATGATAGAATGTGAATTATGCGAATGCTGGGCATGCCTACAATGCCAGAATGTTGACGAAGAAGTGTATAACATATTTACATATGAGGCAAAGTTTACAGGCCTTCACTGGTTCTGTAACAATTGTGACATGACTATTGTTGAAACCATATCAAATATGAAAAATGGAGCTGTTCCAACTGCTTCAAAGGGACAGACTGTCAGTCAACAAGATGCCGAACACACTCCAGTGCAAGATTTCTCTACAATGGAGAGGTTGGCCGAAAGGATGGAAAAGAAAATGAACGAAAGAATGGATCATATCCTGCATGAAGCCCAGAGTATGCTGACAAGAATGATGGAAGTCACAGAGGAGAGGATGGAGAAATCCTATGCCGAAGTAGTCTGTGCTGCCTCTGCAGGAGATCTGGGAACTAATACCACGAAGCAAAACAGCGTACCAATACGCTGTACAGATTCCTTCAACCATCAAAGCTCAGCGTCAATGAGGAAAGAGAGAGTCACCCCCTCTTGTAGTGTGGCAGAAGTTGTTACGTTGACTGTGGATGAGTTAAAAGATAGAGATAATAGAAGGAATAATATTGTTGTGTACAACATGCCAGAACCAAATGAGACCATGAGATCCAAAAGACAATCCAAGGACAATGATCAGGTAAAAGACATGCTGTGCAATGGCCTGTTTGTAGACATCCAGGAGGGTGAAATTGAACAAACCACTCGTCTAGGGATCCGTGGCAAGGGACCAGATGCAAAGCCTAGAGTTCTTCTGGTTCACTTCAACGACCCCAGTCTTCGGGATGAAGTTATTCAGGCATGCAGCAAGCTGCGCAAGACAGAGAAATGGAGAACAGTGTATATTGCACCTGATCTTTCTAAAGATCAGAGACAAGAGAGGTGGAATTTAAGAGAAGAATTAAAGAGGCGTAAAGAAGAGGGAGAAGAGAACCTGATAATACGAAATGGGAAAATCATCCCAGTTAAGCCGAGACCCAAATCCGGTAATAGAGGAAGCACACAGTCTCAGGAACCACGTTCAACTAAACCAATGATGCATGCAGCTAATCAAAATGAGAGTACTGATCATTTGGTCTCACAGGGTGCAAGACGTAAAGGGTCACCTGAGTCGGCAGCTGTTGAGAAAACAAATATTGGATCAGCAGCATCAACCGAACATTGTGTTAATAAAGTGGACATGGAGTCGGCTACCGAGCATGACGTCTTCCAGGAAGATGATAACTCTAGAAGCCAAAACACTGATATCTGACAGCGAGTGAAAGTATTGTACAGTAATGTTGACTCTCTATTAAATAAGAGAGATGAACTACTAACTCGCATTACTGTTGACGATATAGATGTGATCTGCCTGACAGAAATTTACCCGAAAAATGTATCGATTAGCATTGAAGACTTTGAGTTCCAGATTCCTAGTTTTGGTATGTTTCTTCCTAAAAGAAGGAAAAGAGGAGTCATCATTTACACAAAATTAAGCCTTCAAGCTAAACAATATTTTTTTGAGGACCAGGAGTTTGATGAAAGTGTATGGTGCTCGTTTCAAACTACATCATCCAGCTTACTAATGGGATGTGTATACCGTAGCCCGAACAGTACTGTAGAGAACAATGATAAGCTGTTGGATCTTTTGAAAGCTGCAGATAACGCTATGCACTCACATTATGTAATCATAGGAGATTTTAATCTACCGGAAATTGACTGGTCCAGAAATGTGTCGAACTCTACTGAATTCAGCTTCTCACAAAGATTCTTAGTAATCACAGAAGATACATACATGCATCAGTTAGTGACAGAACCAACAAGGTTACGTGAAGGCCAAAGATCAAACGTGTTAGATCTGATCTTAACAGATCAACCAGATTTCATCGATGACCTTGAACTTAAACCACCATTTGGAAAAAGTGACCATTTATCAATACAGTTTAATATGAGTCTGCTATATGAAGAGAAGTCTTTCACTCCTGCTTATGCATTCTTTAAAGGGAAATATGAGCAGCTAAGGGAGTACGTGGAGGAACACCATTGTTTTGAATGGACAGAGGAATACATAAATCTGGAGGAGAAATATGCCTTCTTTGAGAAAACAATTATTGAGCTTACTAAGGAATTTGTACCGTTGAGACTTCCCGGATTGAAAGCCAGACCCCAGTGGATGAATAGTGAGGTTAAGAAGGCGGTAAGGAGGAAACATTCAGCTTGGAATAAGCATCTGAGAGCTAGACGGAAGATACCTATTAATCCTGTCACTGTCAACCAAACAAGGGAGGAGTATAATGCTGTCAGAAACCTAGCAACCAGTGCCACCAGATCTGCTAAGGGAGGATTTGAACTCAAGATTTCGAAAGATGTAAAGAAGAATCCAAAGAGCGTCTGGAAGTACATTCAAAGCAAGTTGAAAGTCAAAAGTGCAATAGAGAATTTATGTAAGCCTGACGGTACCATTGCAGAATCCGATAATGAGAAAGCTGAGTTACTCAACAATTACTTCTGCTCAGTTTTCACGAAGGAAAACCTCAACAACATTCCTGAGCTTCAAGGAAGAGATTACTCAGCTTGCTTAGAGGACATGATTATACGCAGAGAGAAGGTTGATCTCTTGATTGAGAAGATGGACCAGACTAAATCTGCTGGCCCAGATGGAATACACATTCGAATTCTAAAAGAATTAAAGCTTCATGTTATTGACTGTCTAGCTGAAATATTTAATGAATCTATGTCAACTGGATGTGTCCCGAAATCTTGGAAGTCAGCGAATGTTGTACCATTATTCAAGAAAGGCAAGAAATCTGACCCAGGAAATTACAGGCCAATAAGCCTCACAAGTGTAATTTGCAAGATCATGGAGACTGTGGTAAGGGATGAAATTGTAGAGCATTTGGAGTCTAATGATCTAATCACCAAACATCAACATGGTTTTAGAAAGGGTCACTCATGTTCTACCCAGCTACTAGAAGTGACAAATGATTGGACCAAGTACTTGGATACAGGTAGCAACATTGACTGCATTTACCTGGACTACAGAAAAGCTTTTGACAGTGTACCTCATGTCAGACTGATGAACAAATTACAGGCTTATGGAATCCGAGGAAAAGTGTGGAAATGGATCTCCAACTTCCTATCTGATCGCTCTCAACAAGTGATAGTGAATGGCTCCAAATCCTCTTCTTGCCTGGTCACAAGTGGTATTCCGCAAGGAAGCGTCCTCGGTCCAGTATTATTTACGATCTTCATTAACGACATTCCAGATTCATTATCTACGTCCGTATCATCTACAGTCAAACTCTTTGCAGACGACACTAAGCTGTACTCTCCTGTGAACTCACTAGAAGATAGTGCTGCATTACAACATGATCTAGATCTCCTTGCAAAGTGGACGGACAAGTGGCAACTCCCCGTAAATGAGTCAAAGACAAAGGTGATGCATCTTGGGAAGTCTAACCCTAATGTCAACTATAACCTCAACTCGTCAATTTTGACATCTGTGGTTCTAGAGACTGATCTGGGAGTATCCTTCGACAACAACTTAAAGTTTTCAGCGCATGTAAACAGAGTTGCATCCTCCGCGAATAGGAAGCTTGGCCTGATTCGCCGCACCTTTTCATTCTTGGATGAATCGGGCCTTGTACACCTCTACAAGTCTTTAATAAGGCCATCCTTAGAATACTGCTCCAGTGTGTGGCACCCCGTTCTCAAGAGAGACCATCTAAAGCTGGAGAGAGTGCAACGCAGGATGACAAAAATTCTTCCATCGATCTATTCGCGACTTGGAATATTCTGACCGGCTTAGACATTTGAAATTGCCCACACTTGCATACCGTCGTCACAGAGCGGATATGATTCAAACATATAGACTTTTCCATGGGATTGACCGCAGTGACCCCAACCAATTCTTTCTGAGACCTTTGAATGACAGAACACGTGGCCACAGCTTCAAACTATCGAAAGTTAGAGCCTTCACTTCTATCCGAATGGGATCGTTTTCACAGCGAGTCGTCAATTTATGGAATGCGCTTCCAGCTTATGTAATTGATAGCCCATCTGTGAACTCATTCAAATCCAACCTGGAAAAAGCATGGAGAGCTAAATATGACATGTACAACCCTAAAGAAATGTTTCCTTGCTATTGCATTGTCCGGAGCTCCGACGTAGGCGCAATCCCCAGTACATACAGATATTAATCCTGCTGCAGAGGGGCATATAAGTAATTATACTTGAAGCCCAACATCAAGGTAAATCAAGGTAAATAGGAATCTGGTGGGGTTGGACTACCCCAATTTTGTTTCTCTCGTTAAAACTTTGAGAGAGCTACAGGCACCAATGGGAATCTGGTGGGGTTGGACTACCCCAATTTCGTTTCTCTCGTTAAAAACTTGGACAGAGCCTTGAGGCTCTGCGTGAGAGATTATGATATTGGATTGCAGCTGAACTCTTCATCATCTTACGTAATACTAGTGTAAACAAACTCTTACTGGGGCTCTGCCCAGGCGCGGATCTACGGGGGGGGTTTAGGGGGTTTAAACCCCCCCCTTGGGCGGCCCAAAAAAAAAAGAAAGGAAAAAAAAAGAAAAAAAGAAAGAAAAAAATTGTGTTAATAGATGCCAGGAAAACATCACTTACGGGGTTCAAATAAACACCCCCCAAAAATCACTAAGTTCTAAGTAAAGACTAACGTTGTAATCCACCCCCACCGAGACCTTGAGAGAGAGAGAGAGATAAGCATGATAGGGGGAAAGCATGGATGGGGAAAGGAAGGGAGTAGGGAGAAAGAGACACATGCAGGGGTTCGCTGTCAGAGTTAAAATCGTTGTTATATCGCCAATTATGGGTCATTTTGCTTCGTTTGAACTTTCATTTTGGCTTCATCTAACCTATTAGTGATTTTTTGACATGAAAATATCTTAAAACAAGTAAAATACTTATTTCCTACTTCTCATTTCCTTTCAGGCAGAGCCCCAGTAAGAGTTTGTTTACACTAGTATTACGTAAGATGATGAAGAGTTCAGCTGCAATCAAATATCATAATCTCTCACGCAGAGCCTCAAGGCTCTGTCCAAGTTTTTAACGAGAGAAACAAAATTGGGGTAGTCCAACCCCACCAGATTCCCATTGACTGCTGTGTAATAGTAGTAGCTCTCTCAAAGTTTTAACGAGAGAAACGAAATTGGGGTAGTCCAACCCCACCAGATTCCCATTGACTGCTGTGCTATAGTGGTGGGGTATAGTTTTAACGAGAGCTTTTCGTAATGGGGCGGAAACTCGGCAGAATTTGTGTAGTGACCTTCGTTCAAATGCAATTTACTCACAATTTTCTGTGTGAACATATACTATACTTGGTATCATTCGAAAGAGCACTTCAATGCGGTCAGTTTGACACCATTATTATCTGCGCGCAATATATGGCACGCATAAAACGCGCTATTACGTAATGCATAGTAAATTCATCATTTTGGGCGATAACTTTGCGCCGACATATTCAAATTTTACCAAACTAAGCAGTTGTCACGTATATGGATACATGTTTCTGTCAAGTTTCATTGATGTAGGTATAAAGATCGCCATTTTAGAGCAAGTTGAAGTTATTTCGGAATTTTCTTGTAAATGGCGAATTTGGAGGGCAATTTTCTCAAATTTGGTCAGTTATAGGGTATATAATTTAGTATATGGCTGGAAAGGGCATATCTTCAAGTATCTAAATCCAAAAAAAGGTACGGGTCTGCCAAGCCATAATGGAGATACGGCTACAGAAAGAAAGCCAATTCCCAGAACCTTAGAGAGCGCTTTTTATGTTCTGCAAAACCATTGGAGCGTGAAATTTGGCATGGCTAATTGCAATTATAAGATAAAGATACTGTGAAATTTAAATACAAAACGGAATTTATATGAAAAAGTTATGGCAGTTTTAGATTATTTAGGGGTCAATTTTTCAAGAATTTGAGAGATTTTTGACGAAGTCGGTCCAGATTTGAATTTTGAGTATGAAGATGGCATTTTGAAGGGCAGGTTATACGTCGCAGATGAAAGAACACCTCTTAGACTATCTAGAAGAATTTGTTACAAGTTTGTAGGATCTAGGATAGTGGAGATAGGAAGGAAGATAGAAAGGCCTTAAAATGGACCAGAAATGGACAAAATGGCGCCTGGACGGTTATGCATGAGTTATTTCGAAAATCGAAGAATGTAGTGACCTTGATGAGATGTTAGAGACTATGCCTATGAAATTTGAAAGGAAAAGAACATGAGGAAAGCACCTAACTAGGAATAACAAACACTACGTGCAAAACGAATGTGATTTCCTGACGATAAGGATAAGGAAAACCAGGAGAATATTAATGGGGCAGAATGTGAACGAAAACAAGGCAATGACGATGGTCGTCATTGCATTTATGCAGATTAATCAGTAACCCACTACACCAACAGACACCAGCAATCATACAGGGGGTGGGGGGGGGGGGGGGTAATGGTAATTGTAATTTAATGAAGAAAAAAAAAGAATAATCATTGTTAAATCATGTTAAAGTATCAAGCTATAAAATACTGCATGAAAGCGATTTTTAATCAAATAATGAGCTGTGAAATATTTTCATTCATTTCTTTTCTTTCAGTTCATTCATCTGACTCACCTGAAGCACTAGAGACGTACAACGATTGTCTTCAAGCCATGAAGTCTTTCAGAGACTCTCATCTACAGATTGTGACCAGGTAAATTCCTTCTGGGCCCCATTTCACAAAACTTGTCATCAGTGACAAATGACAGTTTTTGTTATGAGCGACTGAAATCCTTGCTTCTGATTGGTTATCAGCAGATTTGTCACTAATTTTTGTCATTGAACAAAGGCTTTGTGAAACGGGTCCCAATTATCACTTGTCAGTGCAAAATTTGCTCCAGGACAATTGGTCTTTGCTTCATTTATTTTTCCAAATCTATAGGGTTAGTGTTAGAGTTACAATCAGGTTTTAGGTTTAAAGATAGGTGAAGTGTTGGTACAGTGTTGGGTCCAGGTTTGAAGTTAGGATTTGGTAAGGGTACCACCTGCTCTAGCCATGGAAACCTTTAGAGACATGCATCTATCTACAGGTAGTAACCAAGTAAAATTTGCCTTTTTCTGTATTCACTTGATCAAAATCTTCAACTGGACGAAATGGAGTTGCCCTTGGACTTTAAGCTTAGTTTGAATCTTATTTTCCTACCTACCTATTACCAACATGTACTTTAAGTTAACACCTGTTCAGATATGAAGCATTTAAACCTAGGTGTTTTCTATTTTATATAACGTGTAAATGAATGGCAATAACTGTCTGCAATAAAGGTCCTACGCACTTTAACTGAGCTCTTTGTTGTAAGATACAGAAATGTGAAGCATGTTGTACTCATCATAGAACAAACTTGCATTTTATCGCATCATATCTGGGTGAGGCTTTAGAATGACCAATTTTAATCATGTATTTCGTGCAGGTTTATCATCAACATGGCTCATCAGAAGAGTGGCCCTGGATCATCAAGTGAGGGTGCTACAGGAACAGGGGGAACAGGTATGACTTTGATGAATATATTGCAATTGATTAGGTCAATTTGAATTTCCCACATGCATGGTGATTTCAACTTTTAAAACAAATCATAACTTTCTATCATACTTTCTGTCCAATTTAATTCAGACTTTCATTTGTCTGCTTCTAGCTCTGATTTTTTTTGCCTTCTTTTAAAGTAGTTTACTACCAAACTTGGATTTTAATTTAAAACAAAGTTTAATCATATTGTGTGCTATATGTCATGCCAAAACAAAGTAGTAAAGTATCATTTTTTTTTTAAAAATCAGTTCAGTTGTATTGGAAATGTTTGCAATTGCACATAGCGCCTAGTGCATAGGTACTTTCTTTATGGTAGTGACATGATACGGGAGAACCATGATAACCGTGGTACCGAGAACCAAGGTAACCGTGGTACCAAGAACCATGGTAACCGTGGTACTGATAACGTTGGTAACCACATGTGGTGGATGGTAATTTGGACAAAGAACCATGGTAACTACGGTACAGAAAGCCATGGCTACCATGGTTCCTTGATCAAATAACTATCCACCATAAGAACCATCGTAACTCCTCATTTTTTTTCTCGCTTAAAAACCTGTATCTTAAGACCACCTACTTAGAAATACCACTTTTCATGTCTCCCCTGAGTGATCTTTATATACAGGTTTCACTGTTAACCCATTCTATTCGAAAAATAGACTTTCTACTTTAGTCTAAAAAAATTGACTGATTTTCATTAAAATGGGTGCTTAAAATGTTGATAATTGTACTCCAATTGTTTCAATTTTCAAAACTAAATTTTAAAAAGTAGTCACAAAGTGCGGCAGCTTTATTGTATTGCCCAAGTTATTGAATTGCAAGCTCGGCTTCTGCCGAACCTGCTAGAGCACGCTGCCAAGGTTTGGCTTCTGCCGAACCTGCCAGAGCACGCTGCCAAGGTTCGGCTTCTGCCGAACCTGTCAGAGCACGCTGCCAAGGTTCGGCTTCTGCCGAACCTGCCAGAGCACGCTGCCAAGGTTTGGTTTTTGCCGAACATGCCGTCAAAGTTTGGCTTCTGCCGGATCTGCCAGAGCATGCTGCCAAAGTTCGGCTTCTGCCGAACCTGCCAGAGCACGCTGCCAAGGTTCGGCTTCTGCCAAACCAAACCTGCCAGAGCACGCTGCCAAGGTTTGGTTTTTGCCGAACATGCCGTCAAAGTTCTGCTTCTGTCGAACCTGCCAGAGCATGCTGCCAAAGTTCGGCTTCTGCCGAACCTGCCAGAGCACGCTGCCAAGGTTCGGCTTCTGCCGAACCTGCCAGAGCACGCTGCCAAGGTTCGGTTTTTGCCGAACATGCCGTCAAAGTTCGGCTTCTGCCGACCATGCCGTCAAAGTTCGGCTTCTGCCGAACCTGCGGCCAAAGTTCGGCTTCTGTCGAACCTGCCAGAGCAAGCCGCCAAAGTTCGGCTTCTGCCGAACCTGCCAGAGCACGCCGCCAAAGTTTGGCTTCTGCCGAACCTGCCAGAGCAGGCCGTCAAAGTTCGACTTCTGTCGGACACGCGGTCAAAGTTCAGCTTCTGCCGAACATGCCGCCAAAGTTCAGCTTCTGCCGAACCTGCCAGAGCAGGCTGCCAAAGTTCGGCTTCTGCCGAACCTGGCGTCAAAGTTTGGCTTCTGTTGAACCTGCCGCCAAAGTTCGGCTTCTGCCGAACCTGCCAGAGCAGGCCGTCAAAGTTCGGCTTCTGTCGAACATGCCGCCAAAGTTCGGCTTCTGTCGAACCTGCCGCCAAAGTTCGGCTTCTGCCGAACCTGCCAGAGCAGGCCGTCAAAGTTTGGCTTCTGCCGAACCTGCCAGAGAATGCCGCCAAAGTTTGGCTTTTGCCGAACCTGCCAGAGCACCCTGCCAAGGTTCGGCTTCTGCCGAACCTGTCAGAGTAGGCCGTCAAAGTTCGGCTTCTGCCGAACCTGCCAGAGCATCCCGCCAAAGTTCGGCCAGAGTAGACATCCATAGAGCATCATTCTTTCAGAGGAAGAGAGCTGCCTCTCATCTTCCAAAATCACGAACAGAAAAATGTCTCAAAACAAGTATTCTCTGTACAATCTGGCTGGAAGAATACATTTGAAGCAAATCAGAGGTGACCACATGCCACATAAAGATGAAATTTGTTTGCCCCATGTCTACACCAAGAAAGATATACAATGAATACCTCCAGGACAAGCCACAAGGCAGAGTTATTTTATTCCACTGTTGGGCAAGCTGAATTCTACAACTACAAGCTGTGGAGGTAATTATTCTTCTGGCACGTAAAACTGAAAAAGGCGAGTATGATCTTGAATCAATTTTTCATTAAGATATTGATATTTAGGTCTACATACATACAAGAGAGCAATGAGTGTGTGCCCTTTTAAATTTTCCATGTCTACATGCATGTACGTCGATCCTTCTATTTCATGCAATTTTGAATGTTAACTTACTTTGGAAGATCTGCACTATGTTCTTCTTCTCAGCTCTTCTGTCAAGAAATTTAATTACTTAAGTTACTTACAAAAATCACATGCAGTACTAACTTCCCCCATAAACAGCCATCTGCACTGTACTTTTATGTCCGACACATATTACAAATGACAGTGACCAATGCCCCAATGTGTATGGCATGTTTTCTTGTGGACAACGTGAACCCAGGGGTCAGACAGGTCAGGGGTAACCTAAACATTGCTTGACCAGCTAGAAGTGCCCATGGAATACATACACAGTATGGTAAATGTACATTGCAAATAGGCATAGTGTTGCACAAGCTCTTCAAGTCATCTTAAAGGGGCAAATACAATATAAACAGAAATAATCATTAATGGACATGGATGTTATTTTGCCCCTACAGTCAATACAAACGTCTATGTTCATACATTCAGTAGAAAATTCCTTTCCAAGTTAATATCAAGTAGAAAAATAAAATTTCAGGACAGATGCCTGATATCAATTGTTACTTCCTACGTTCCCACATGGCCAAACAAATTATATGTCTTTAGTATAAATGCAGTGCATGTCTTTGATTTTCCCCAGGATTAAAAGGAAGTTGTACTATATTAAACAAGAAACGGGATGATGCGAGGAGGAATATGGGAAAAAATACTATCATAGATGGTATGATTGGATCAGTCCAAAACTAATCTACCTAATAAAGTAGGTGAGTTTGACATTAAAAAACCCTCTTATGAAGATGCTACATTAAAGTTTAAAGGGAAATCCTACCTTTATAGCAACTTGCTCTGGGGAAAAGCGAATAATCATATGATAGAGATTTCTTGTTTATAGCAGGATACATGTATATGCAATCCATATATATTTTGAATATTACCCAGAGTGAAAAGGTGTTTAGGAGAACACTGGAAATTAATGATTTTAGCGTACAACAAATGGGAGAGTTTTCAGGGAATACGTCACAGTCGAATGACTATAGTTTGCCAATTTAAGATTCCCTTATGTGTGGTGATTACAACTTTTTTAAATCATAACTTTTTTTATTCTTTGTCTAATTTCCGTCAAATTTTCACCAATCTACTATAATTTTTCTACTTTCCCTCAGAGCAACTTTCTGTTTTTTAACTCCAATTCAACATAAAATAACATAATTCTGGAAAAATCTGAAGCTGCATGCTCATCAACTCACTCTGTAACAAGAGGTGCTCACTCTACCCTGCAACACAGTTACCAATGCCCCATTATATACATGACATATCATGTGGACTAGGGGTGCGTTCAATCGAATTTTCGAAGCTAGAATCACAAACATGAATCACAATTCAAAACGCCGTTACAAAAAGCAAGGTCACTGCGGTTTGCGTTCAAGCGATTTTTCATCAACGCTGATTCTAGCTCATTGCGAGCCAAACCACTGCGCATCACACTGCGCAGTATGGCCCAGGAACTTCGGCGCGCGCTTTCTGGAATTGTTTACAGCCGACTGTCGACTGCTGTTTTGAGCATAGATCGCAATAATAAGACAAAGAATGAGAAGGTGATAGAAGGAAGAAACAAAGAATAACATAAGGAAAGATAAAGTCGATAGAATGATTAAAACAAAGAATAACATAAGAGAAGGTGAAAGAAGGAAGAATCGAAGAATAACATAAGGAAAGACAGAAAGAGAGAGTGATAGAATGCTTAAAACAAAGAATTACATAAAAGGTGATAGAAGGAAAAAACAAAGCATAACATAAGAATAGAAGGAAGAAACAAAGAATAACAAAAGAGAAGGTAATAGAAGGAAAAAACAAAGAATAACAAAAGAGAAGGTAATAGAAGGAAAAAACAAAGAATAACATAAAAATAGAAGGAAGAAACAAAGAATAACAAAAGGAAAGACAGAAAGAGAATGTGAAAAAAGGAAGGAACAAAGAATGACATAAGGAAGAACAGAAAGAGAAAGTGATAGAATTATAAAAACAAAGAATAACATAAGAGAAGATGATAGAAGGAAGAAACAAAGAATAACATAAGGAAAGACAGAAAGAGAAATTGATAGAATGCTTAAAACAAAGAATTACATAAGAAAAGGTGATAGAAGGAAAAAACAAAGAATAACATAAGTATAGAAGGAAGAAACAAAGAATAACATAAGGAAAGACAGAAAGAGCAAATGATAGAATGATAAAAACAAAGAATAACATAAGAAAAGGTGATAGAAGGAAAAAAACAAAGAATAACATAAGGAAAGACAGAAAGAGCAAATGATAGAATGATAAAACAAAGAATAACATAAGAAAAGGTGATAGAAGGAAAAAAAACAAAGAATAACATAAGAATAGAAGGAAGAAACAAAGAATAACATAAGGAAAGACAGAAAGAGAAAATGATAGAAGGAAAAACAAGGAATAACAACGGAACAGGCCACGATCTAGTGAACGCAAATTGCATGCAAAGCGGGCGCGCGGTTTTTCCCAAACCGGAAGAGGCTTCGTCATACAATCATGATTGAGAACTCCGTCCGTTCAATCGAATTTTAGCGACCGTGATTCTTTTGAATCATGATACAAAACGCATCTTTTTCAGCGTTTCATGTTTGTGTTTTCAAACACGTTTATTTTTACGACCGACGAAAAAATCGCTTGAACGCATTGCGTTTTAAACTAAACGTCTTTAGAAACCGTGATTCTAGGTTGAAAAAGTGTCGATTAAACGCACCCTAGGTGAACCCAGGGGTCAGACAGGTCAGGGGTAACCTAAACATTGCTGGACCAGCTAGAAGTGCCCATGGAATACATACCGGTACATATACAGTAAGGTACATGTACATTGCTAATAGGCATAGTGTTGCACAAGCCCATCAGGTCATCTTAAAGGGGCAAATACAATATAACCAGAAATAATCATTATACATGGATGTTATTTTGCCGCTACAGATATCTATATTCATACATTCAGTAGACAATTTCTTTCCAAGTTAAAACCAAGTAGCAGAATATAATTTCAGGACAGATATGCCTAACATCATTTGTTACTTAATTCCTACCTTCACACATGGCCAAAAAATTTGCAAAGAGTACCATAATGATTTCAATTAACTGCATACAAATTATATGTCTTTAGTATATAAACAGTGTTTGCCTTTGATTTCCCCAGGATTGAAAGAAAGTTGCACTACAAAGAAACGCCGGGATGATGTATGGAGGAATGAGAAGTTTTTTGTCAGAAGAAAACTTTGGCAGGGTGGTTTTGCAGGTTCAGCAGGAGCCAAACTGTGGCAGTGTGCTCTGGCAGGTTCGGCAGGAGCCGAACCTTGGCAGCGTGCTCTGGCAGGTTCGGCAGAAGCCGAACTTTGACGGCCTACTCTGGCAGGTTCGGCAGAAGCCGAACCTTGGCAGCGTGCTCTGGCAGGTTCGGCAGAAGCCGAACTTTGACGGCCTACTCTGGCAGGTTCGGCAGAAGCCGAACCTTGGCAGCATGCTCTGACAGGTTCGGCAGAAGCCAAACCTTGGCAGCGTGCTCTGGCAGGTTCGGCAGAAGCCGAACTTTGACGTCCTACTCTAGCAGGTTCGGCAGAAGCCGAACCTTGGCAGCGTGCTCTGGCAGGTTCGGCAGAAGCCGAACTTTGACGACCTACTCTGGCAGGTTCGGCAGAAGCCGAACCTTGGCGGCCTACTCAGGCAGGTTCGGCCGAAGCCAAACCTTGGCAGCGTGCTCTGGCAGGTTCGGCAGAAGCCAAACCTTGGCAGCGTGCTCTGGCAGGTTCGGCAGAAGCCGAACCTTAGCAGCGTGCTCTGGCAGGTTCGGCAGAAGCCAAACCTTGGCAGCATGCTCAGGCAGGTTCGGCAGAAGCCAAACCTTAGCAGCGTGCTCTGGCAGGTTCGGCAGAAGCCAAACTTTGACGGCCTACTCTGGCAGGTTCGGCAGAAGCCGAACCTTGGCAGCGTGCTCTGGCAGGTTCGGCAGAAGCCAAACCTTGGCAGCATGCTCTGGCAGGTTCGGCAGAAGCCAAACCTTGGCAGCGTGCTCTGGCAGGTTCGGCAGAAGCCGAGCTTGCAATTCAATAACTTAGGCAATACAATAAAGCTGACGCACTTTGTGACTACTTCTTTAAATTTAGTTTTGAAAATTGAAACAATTGGAGTACAAATATCAAAATTTTAAGCACCCATTTTAATGAAAATCAGTCAATTTTTTTAGACTAAAATAGAAAGTCTATTTTTCGAATAGAATGGGTTTGTAGTATTTCTATTTCTTTTCAATCTCGCCCTAGATTTAATGAGCTTTCTGAAGGGACTGCGAGACTCCACCCTCAGGGCCATGCTACGCACCACCAGAGGAGAAGGAGAAGATGCTACAGAGCATCACGTTCCTATGGCGACCCCTCCAGGATGGTTGAGAGGAGACGTGAAGAGGGCGATTCAAGTTACATTGGTGTTTGTTGCCGCTGCAGCTGGTACCATGCTTGTAATAAAGAAGTTTTCAAAGTGATGGAGTCTGTGGAATATGAGTTTCTCAAAAGGGTTCAAGCTAAGGTGGAGTTGAGGGCTCGTCTTACAAAGAGTTACGATTGATCTGAATCAATCGTAAGTCCCCAAATCGATATCAAGTTTAAAATTGGTATTGATTCTATCCGTGAAAAGTTGTCAATTATCAATCGCAACTTCTGGGATAGTATCAATCGTAACTCTGTGTATAGTTGCGATTGATTCACAATCAGTCGCAACTAATAACAAATCAATCACAGGCTTGGGTTGCCTTTGGTACACCCAATCTATTACAATCATGGTAATGTTTGTTGCAGAAGAGGAGGATCAAAAGGAAGAGACAAATTCAAAACGTGTTTCATGATCGCACCCAGCCCCTGGAATTTGGTGACAGAGACATCAAAACAAAGGATAGGTTTATGAGGCAAGGATGCATGACCTTATCAGAGCCAAAACTAAATATCACAAGACAGGAAAAAGTAACTCCCTATACCAGGCCAGCTGCAAATGTTATAGTTGCTCTTAACTTTTTTCCGACTGGTGCACCCTTATAAAAAAAGTACCATGGTTCTTGGTCCAAATTCCCATCCACCATAAGAACCATGGTAATCATGGTATCAAACCATGGTAATCATGGTATCAAACCATGGTAATCATGGTATCACACCATGGTAATCATGGTATCAAACCATGATAACATTCATGGTATTTGTTTCTAAGGACAGTGTTGGAGGACACTGCTACGTACTGCACAGATCATTTGAACGAGCTAGCGAACATTTTTGTTTGTGTGTGAATAGTCATTAACTTGTAGTAATAATTTTAACCAAGTCGAAAGACAAAAGCAGGTTTAATAGAACAAAGATCTGATTCTCTTTTGGACGTTTGTATGCTGGTCATGTAAGTAGGCTACTTTGGGAAAGAAACTGCCTGCGTGGAAGCAACTAGGAAAGGATGATTATATATGTAGTACTTGAGGCTGTTAACCTGTTGACTACTAAATTCTCTAATTCCCATAGGCTTAATACAGGGACCACCCGCTTCTCGTAGGCAATGGATTAAGCTTAGGAATCAGGTCATCATATCCACTGCACACAGAAATGTCTGCATATGGGATGACATGATATGAAGTTTTAAAATTTCAAGTTCTATTTATTAATTTCATAAAATACAAAAATATAATATATGATAACATAATGTATATACCGGTAATAAAACAATCCAGTGGCTTGCAATAAGTCACAGTGATTCCGCTTACAATCATAGTAATGAAAACAGCAAATACAGAATATAAACAAAGCTCAAAACGAAACAAAAATCATTATCACATAACAAATATTAAAAAAAGAAATAAAGAAAAATAGAAAAAAATATATAATATAACTTGAATTAACACACTGAAGTCACACAATGCATGTATTGATACAAGTTAGATATCCTTGTTTTTCTCTTGATCTGATATGCATGCTTTACAAATGGGGCATTGATTGTTACCTTGAGGATCGATGATAAGAAGGAAGACTTCATACCAGGGGGGTGTTTCACAAAGATCCTATTAGTTGAACTTATCTCTAAGTTAGAATACAAAATTATGGAAGCCGTTTGCATGTTATTTTAAAAGGCATATATTGTTAATTCAAATAATTCATATTTTCTATTATCATGGGAGATTTGATGGTCTTGATGTGGAATTTATGAAAAGTCTAAAACAATTGAATTTTGCTTTTGAATATATTTCATTATAAGACTACAAATGGCTCTCCATAACTTTTAAGTCCAACTTAGAGTTAAGTTCGACTTAGAATCGTTGTGAAACCGCCCCCCTGAAGTGAGAAATTATGTCTCCTAGCTTTCAACCATTAAAATGTGAGCTCAAATTGACTTTTAGCATAAAAAGCATACTCGCCATTGTGTAGAAGTATTCAAGCTCCATGGTGAATCAATGCTGTTGACCCAAAATATATGTAATGCTCAAATTGACTTTGAGCATAAAAAGTGTACCAGCCAATTGCAAGTAATGTGTAGAACTTTGTACTCTAACTCCATGGTGAATGATGTTGACCCAAAGTCTATGTAATGTGATCTAAATGTGATGTTCATGTAATGCTGGTAAAAAAATAAATGCATATTAAGCGAAAGTTTTGAAGAGATGCAAATGTAACAGGAATGATTCTGGCAGGGCACAAGCTGCTACTGTATATTCATCGCATATAAATCTTCAACAGATCATTTCATATTTCATGTGCAGTAGAAGTTCTCATAATAACATTATATGGACATATTGTTAGCCTAAACCTTATGGAATGAACCTCATGTGCTTCATTTTTAAAAGTTCTAAATTAGAACTTATTATTTTGACTTCCAATGTTTCCAATTGAAATGTCAATGAAATGTAGCCGAATATTGTTCTTTGTTCTATGTCTTATTCAAAAAATTATTTTGAAGTTTGTAACAAACTGAATGTATTACTTTTTGTATGTCTTATTCAAGAAAGATGTTGTTGCATTGTCTAAATTTGTTACTATTTTAAATTATAAACTATCTGAAATATAATACAAATAATACACAGCAGTGAGGGCATTAGTAAGAATTATATTCCACATACTGAGAATCTTGCTCTACGATTGGTCAAAATTAAATCACGTGATGAAAGATAGTTCACCCATCATCGATGAGAGAAGCAAAAAGTTTGTTGCACTGTGTAGATAGTAGTACTATCTACACAGTGCAACACACTTTCACTGAAGATAGAAGTACTACCTACACAGTGCAACACACTTTAATTGTATACGTTGCGTATTGCTACATCCAGATCGCCTCGGAAGTGATAGTTTGTCCCACCACCTTCACCAACGGTAATTATTTGCTTATTATCCACACAAGGTACCTTTGGAACAGTCTAACACGTCCGAGGGTGGGGAGCTCTGTATTGCTCAAACCTATTTGTCACAGGTAATCTCACGTTGCAACTTTAATCCCATGTGTCACGCACCAAAGTCCGGCTCGTAGTACACAACAATTATTATTATTATTATTATTATTATTATTATTTTTCTTGAGAATGTGACATATGAAAGCTTACTTCTGAAAATGTTCTAGAAAGGCCCTTATTCAACCAGTCCACTTTTCAATCTTGAGTTTACTAAAAACACAAGAACCATCAAATTTACAAGGGGTTTGAATGATCTTGTTGTTAACTCATAGCATGCCATGAGGCTGCATGCACGCTACCGTTATATTGCTTTGTACATGCAAGCTAACCATTGATACACTGCCATATGCGTGCAAGGGCGCATTCGTAATAGCAGTTGTTAATTGTTCATGCTTCTTGGACTGTGCTGTGTGTTTCGCACCCGCTATTCATAGAACCATTGCATAAATCAAATTATCTCTAAAACATCATGGCACAATGGGGATTAGCCCTGTGGCATGGTATGAGTTAACTGCATAGTTTTCCTGATCCTCTATTCCCTCGAATGGTCTCTTTTCCGTGCCCAAATAAGTCATGTCATTTACATTAGCCAAGATTGGTGTTAGATACCACCTACTAAAAGAGAAAAGAGCACAAATACAACAACAAAGAAAAAGACATCAGTAGGCTTGCGGGTGCACCATGTGAGAGAGAGAGAGAGGATTGAGGAGTCTGAAAAGGACTCTGACTCGGTAAGCTTTCTTGGGGGTGTGTAGTCCTGAAAAGGACTGTTATCTTTCTTAGCTTATAATTCTAAGGAGAACTATATATAGCGCTTGGAAAGGATGAGTGGCTCGACATTTTTTAGTGGCTCACATGGTGCACCCGCAAGCCTATACTGTATTATCTACATCACCATGCAAGCCGACACTTACAAGCAGCAAAGAAAAAGACATTTCAATATTTTTCGTGTGTGTTATAAATGCTGCGAATGTCGAAGTGAGTGCATCCACATTCAATAAGTATGTCTTTTTTCTTGCTGTAGTGCTTTTTCTTTTTCATTCATTATTTGTAATTATGTCACCAACTGAAATAGTTTGGATATGTAGTCTGAATGTGATTCATGGCAAGATGATGTTTGTGTGGTTTCTTTACAAAACTTTGTGCAGTTACTTGACAAGTCCATCTGAATTTATGTACATTTGTATTGGTTGCATTTATTTAGCCGAAAAATTGTGAAATAAATGACACATAAGTTGAACAATATTTATGTTGTCGTCCACTTGCACCTTTTGTTTTCCTTTTATGGATTGTATATGTACAGTGTGATTATTATGGGATAAACTGAAGAATCCCCCCCCCCTCCCACCAGGTATAATGCTGGAATGGGAATCCCAGGCGCGGATCCACGGGCCGATTCTAAAAGCGACCCCCTGACCCCCTGACCCCCCTTAAAAATAACAAAAACATTCCCCCCCCCCAAAAAAAAAAAAAAAAAAAAATATCCCCCCGCTCATTCGCCGCTCGCCGATAAATATTTTCTCAAGATTTGGCCCCCCCCCCCTCCCCTCTTGCCGCCCCTGCGTGACCACTGTACTAAAGCAGGTACCTACCTCTATCAAGAAATTTAAAGTTTTCTTATTTAATTGTGATTGTTGCTAGATTTTGATGCTGATAACCCTTTCTCATCCTCCCAGTCTGAAGTATCTTTTCTCTCTTCGTCCAATCTTTCCCTCTCTCTCTCTATCTCCCTTTATATCTATATCTCTCTCTCTTTTCTCCCGCCCTCTCTCTCTCTCACACTTCCTCCCTCCCTCTGTCTTTCCCTCTCTATCTCTCTCCCCCTCCCCCCTTTTCTCCTGCCCTCTCTCTCTCTCACAATTCCTCCCTCCCTCTGTCTTTCCCTCTCTTCCACGACCCCCCTCTTCTCTCTTCCTCCGCTATCCTTTATCTCCTTCCTCTCTATATTTCTTCTCTCTATATCTCTCCCTCCTCTCTATCTCGTTCCCTCCGCATCTCCTCTTTATCTCTGTCTCCTTACTCTCTTCCTCCTCTCTCATCGCTCCCCCTCTCTTTTTCTCTCTCTTTCTCATCTCTCTTCTTTATCTCTCCTCTCTACATCTGTGTATTCCTTCTTTCCCCTCCCCTAGGCTTCTCGCTCTCTCTCTCTCTCTCTCTCTCTTCGTCTCTCGTCTCTCCTTTCTACCTCTCTTTTTCTCCCGCCCTTCAATTTGACAAAAATGCTAAATAAGAAAACTAATATAAACTGTAATTTACAAAAAAAGATTTAGTAAATATGGTAAACTCTCGTTCTTCTACATAATTATAATCCCTTTCCCTGTTCTAATTTCCATACACTTTATTCATCGATATATAGGGCAACCTGGGGCAAAGTGGACCAAAAAAAATTGGAACAACCAGAACAGGATTACGAAGCAAAATGAAGCAAACACTTTTGGTTTATACTTTTACCTTAGGACTACCATTAACAAATGACACTAACAATGTTTCTCAAATAATAAGTTTTATTAAAGGGAAAGTTGAGTTCTGTTGCAGAGGGCGCTTCACAAAATAATTTTGTTGTAAGATAATGAAAAGCTGAGTGTCAAATTTGAAAGAACATACAATTTAAATGACAAAATCATCTTTGTTTGATCAAAGTCGGTTCAGAGACGGTTGAAATATCCATAAATAAAACGATTTCTAATATTTGTTTACCACCACAAATATTCGATAATTTGAAAAAGCCGTTGACAAAACGAATAAGCGCCTTTTGCGTTGTATTTCAGCCAATGCCAATGTTGGCTTTTTTCGTTGGCTTTTTTTGTATTAGTTATATTAAGCCCAACCAGCCGGCCCGTGTATTGTAGTTATTAATTAATTGATTAATTAACGGTCACCGTAGTTTTTGGTAAGTGGAGATAAATTGGTATGATCGTATTGGCTAAATTTCACACAGTTTGGGGTCTAAAATTACCTTCTTAGCAATTTTAGGTCCTCATGATCAAAGGGCACTAGAAATGTCATAGATAAGAATAAGAGCACGTGTAGCCATCGTGTTATATTACGATGACATCCAGATGGGACCACGGTGTCGGCAAAGATAGCCGATTTTAAGTAGCTCAAGCGTTTCCCATGTGTCATGGTAACGTGGACAAAATGTTGCAATATATAAGCCAGATTTCTCGTATCTATACTGATTTGTTTTTCAGATTCAGTTATGCAATGTTTTATATTACATTATGTGTTTTTAATTTTGTTTGAAAACTTTTGTAATTCGGCTAAATTACGCCACGATGAAAGTTTTATTTGAAATAAACCATTTTGAATGAATGAATAAATGAATATAAAAAGCCAGCCTCATAGGCAGAGGCTTTTCAAGTACCCCAAAAGTGCCCTTTCTTACGTAGGAAAACTGCCCCTATAACTTCGTAAGAAGTGCCTATTTTTACAGAGCAAAAGGGCCCGTTTTACCTTAAAAAGTGCCCATTTCACTTTTGACAAGTGTCCCCCTTCACCTCGGATAATTACCCTATTCAAATTTGAGAGGTGCCCCTTTTACTTTGACCAGTGCTTCTTTTCCTTTGTAGGTAATGCCTCTTCCCCTTTTAATAACTACCTACTTTAACTCCCATAAGCACACCTTTTATTTCCACGTGTGTCCCTTTTCCAATCTAATAAGTGCCCCCTTTTCCGTATGATAAGTACACCCATTAAAACAAAAGAGCTCCTTCCCCTTTTCATAAATGCCCCCTTTTCACCTCAGTATTAAAAGTGTCCCTTTTCATTCTAAGTTTCCCTTTTCATATTTAGTCAGTGCCTCTTTTCAGGGGCGATAAATGCCCCTTTACACCTCAGACAATTTCCGTTTTAACAATGATACGTGCCTCTTTTCCTTTCTAATAAGGGACCTATCCCTTTTTCATTAATTCCCATTTTCAACTCTTATGAATGCCTCTATCAAAATCTGATGGGTGCCCCAATTCCGTCGACAAATTTCCATTTACCATTCATAAGTGCATTTTTAATCCATGGTGAGTGCTTCTTTTGAGGTATAAGAAGTAAGTGTCTTATCCTTTTCGATAAGTGTCCCCTTTTCTTCTCTTTTCAAACGTGCCCCTAATTTAAAGTGAATATTAGGGCGATTTCTCCCAACGCTCGCTCGCTACACTCACTCGCATTGATTTCATAGATGATATAATTATGTTACTTATCAAAGGTCTTCAGTTTTCCGTTATGAGAATGTGAATATAACCCCATCAGTATTGGATTTAATTCTCTTTATAAGATGTAATTTTTTGCACTGCGACCTCCCTCGGTGTTATTCAGGGTACGCATATGCGTGTTCCCTCCTTTTGAAAACACCCCCTAATTAAGTCCGGTGTGTAAAGTCAATTTTGTGTATGTACGAGCCGGACTTTGGTGCGTGAAAAGTACCCCTTTACCGGACATTTTGCCCTGGACATTTTGGTAACACGCATGCGGTCATTCCGACCCCGGAGTGGGGGGGGGGGGGGGGGGGCCGGGGCGACCTCACAAATCTTAATATTTTTCCTCGCTTGCATATGAATATTCAGACCATCATACCCAACTGCAAAGTATGATGCTTAAACAATATCTTGTATGATGTACAAAGATAAATAAATATTGAAAGCATCCCTGTTAACGTAACCAGAGTGTATAGGGGTACATACCAATGTCTAACAAATTGTATATTTTCGATTTGAGATTTCCCTTTGTTTGTGCCCTTTTTTCCAGAAAGTGCCCTTTTTGTTGGTCCCATCCCCCAATTTGGGCATCATTAATTTCCTACCACCAATTTAATTTCCCACCGTCGGTCGAAGGTTTTATACCATCGGGAGGTCACGTGACGCCTTCGTGACCTAGCTAGTTGGAACGCATCGTACTTTCAATACGACGTCGTGTAGCTATTGTGTGGCCTTCGTATGGCCTGCGGGTATATACACTTCTTATAACAAATTCACATCTTCGTGTTGCCTTCGTAAGTGGTTCGGCGGGTGCCATCGTGTGACCTTCTGTAGGCATCGTACTTGCTTCGGCTGTTGGTTGGCTGTTGACCAAGTTCGATCTTCGTGCGAAGTTCAAATTTCCTTCATCGTGTGTCCATCTTATGTCAACTTCGTGACAGTGTGAGGCGGGCATTAAGAATGTTAACGTTTCTTTTGAGGCTGTACTTGAAGTGGAACGAATCGAACCGTTAGTTTGGCACTCTCCCTTTCGTTTTGCACGAGTCCAGCCACCAAATTTTCCAGTCTTTTTGTTTCGTTGGCTTATAGGTTCCATTTCGAACTGCTTTCGCGTCAGCTTCTAGACGGTCTCCAATTAAGCTCACACATGATACTTCGCGTGGGTCCTCCGTAGGGTTTCAAAGAACCTTTCTTTTTCCATTAAAAATACTTGCCATAGAGGGCGTCGTCCGCGTCCACTTTCTTCAGAAATTCCCCTAATTCCCGCGCGGTTTGGAAGTCCTGGATATGGATAAAAGAATTGGGAGGTGCCACCTTTTCATAATTACTCTTCGGAGGCCCAAACACGATTGGCACTATTTCCCTGTAGAGGGCTTGGATCCAGAACTTCTCGGTGATATAGTCCGTGCACTCGCTGTTTTCCAGCGATATAGGAAGAACTTGTGCTGCTTCAGCGCCCTCTCGCAATCTTCGGTGCCAGCTTTGCAGGTTAGGTAGAGGATCATGGCGGGGGACCAATGGTCACCGATTATGCATTGTTTGTTATACAGAGGGCGCAAGTAGCTACAAGTAGTGCAGTGGGCCTTTAAAAAACCGCCGCAAAAAAGTAAAATAAACTGACGCCGTATTTCTCTTCTACATGTGAATAACTGGCAACTGCGCCAAACAAAGTTTTTGCGCTTATTTCCTGAGCTCTGTTTTTATACATGTTTTTATAAGATACAGAAATGTAAAACGTATACAGTTACTTCATCATAGACAAAACAAATCAAAAAACGCAACGGTTTGACAGCGCATATCTAAACGAGGCTTTACTTAATTGCCTCGCCAATCTATTCACAAAGTCCTGTCATGGCCAGGTTGTCTTCTAACAGTTCGAGCTCTGTTGTAATACATGTTTTTATAAGATACAGAAATGTAAAACGTATTACAGTTACGTACTTAATCATAGACAAAAAAACGCAACGTTTGACATCGCATATCTGAACGAGGCTTTACTTGCCTTGCCAATCTATTCACAAAGTCCTGTCTTGGCCAGGTTGTCTTTTTACAGTTCGAGGCCATATCAAGACGACCGGTGTGACCGCGTAGAATGTTACCCGCACCGATCGTCCCCCCATTAGAGATCGATCGAGAGCGGACGATCGGTGCGGATTTTATCCGCGCAGAATGTCCGTGTCGGACATTCCGTGCGCGCCTCAAATGACCGACGGACAATCCGTGCGGAAGATGTCTCGCACCAATAGTCCGCCTGCCGCACCGAATGTCCGTACTCTAGTCCACACGTATACATATTCAATACAAGTATAATTATACTTAATGAATGAAACGACTGGTACCCATATTCAGCTTTGCCAGCTAGCTAGGGGTGACACTCAGTGGCGGATCCAGGGGGAGGGGGGGGGGGGCGGGGGCCCGCCCCGCCCCCCCCCCCCCCCCTGGGGAAAAAAAAGGGGGAAAAAAAGAAGGAAAGAAAAATAAAAGGGAAAAAAAAGGGGGAAAAAGAGAGAGAGAGAGGGAAAAGAAGGGAAAGAGAAGAGAAAGAGAAAGAAAGAAGAGGAAGAAGAAAAGAAAAGGGGGAAGAAGGACATCAAAGGGGGGGGGGGCCTCGCCTCCTAGACTGTTGCCCCCCCCCCCCCCAATAAAAAAAAAACAATTTTCACACCAACAAGTTGTGAATCGGGGTGGGGGTGGGGCAAAAGGCCCTTTCCTCCCCCCGCCCCCGCTAAAAAAAGAGAGAAGGAAGGAAAAGGAAAAAGGAGAGCTAAAAGGGGCCGAAAAAGAGGAAGAGAAAAAAAGGGTGAAAAGAAGGGGAAATAAATCATTTGCGTTTAATCCCGCCAACAACGTGTGTAAACGGGTGGGGGCCGAAAGGACCTTGCCTCCCCCCCTCCCCCCCCCCCCCCCTCCAAGCAAACCTAAAAGAGAGACAAGGAAGGGAAGAGAAAGGGAAAGAGGAGAGAAAGGGAAAGAAAAAAAGAGAAAGCAGAATGGTATATAGGGGAGATCAGTTGCGATTTTCCGCCAACAAAGTGTAGATCGGGGGAGGGGGGGGGGGGGGAGCTCGTGGGAAATATAATTTAGTCGTGGTTTATTTCTAATTCCATAACGGTGGTTTACACATAATGCTGAAATGACATAATTTTGCGAGATTTTTTCTCATTTTTTAGTAAATTATACTTTTTTATGCGTTTGTTGTAAAATGACAAATTCCTAAATTTACAGTCAGGAAAGAAATATGCCTCTTGAGATGCCTACATGTCAGGGCCCGCGGAACTGCGGGAATCGCGAGCCTACAGCTCCCCCCCCCCCCCCCCCCCGATTTTTTTTGAAAAAGAATATTAAAGAGAAATAGAAAGAAAGAGAGCAAGAAAGAAAAAATTGTTAACTGCCAGTGTCACAACAAAATAAGGCATCAAAAATGCTCATCTGACCGTAATTAAACGCCTAAAACCCCTGAGCTTCTGGGGGCTCCGCCCGCTGGACCTCACGCCAATAAGTGTCCTGCCAGTGTCACAAATAAGGTATAAAAAAATATGTTCATCTGACCGTAATCAAATGCCTAAAACCCCTGAGATTTCGGGGTTTCCACACCCTCGACCCCACCAGGGGCTCTTAGGCGGGACCCTGAATGCTTATCTGACTGTAATGTATTGCCTTAAACCCCTGAGTTTCCGGGGGCGGACAAGGTATCAAAATATGTTCATCTGACCGCAGGCGCGTGACGAGGGGGCGATGGGGGCGGCCCCCACAATAAAAAGCCGGCCAAAAAAAGAGAGGATAAAAAAGGAAGAGGACGTAGGATGAAAAAGGAGCAGAAAAAAAACATTTTTTGAAATTCAGACAAGGATTAAGAGTCGAAAACGGTACACCGATCGTCCTTCTTTCTCTAATAATTTAATGAAATGTCAAAGCCTTCGCGCAGGAGGGGGGGGGGACTGAACTGAGACAAGGATTAAGAGACGAGAACGTTACAGCGAATCGTCTTCTTTCTTAAATAATTTTAATGAAACGTAAAAGCTTCCGCGCTTCGCGCAGGAGGTGGGGGAACTGAATTCAGACGAGGATTAAGAGTCGAGAACGGGACAACGAATCGTCGTCTTTCTCTAATGATTTAATGAAACGTAAAAGCCCTATTTCGGGACCCCCCCCCCCAAAAAAAAAGTCCTCTGACCCCCCCCCCCCCCCCCCCCCCCCTCCCGCTTATTCAGCGGCTGGCTGAGCCGTTGCGATTTTTTGGGACCCATAATTTCAAATTTGGGCCCCCCCCCTAAGAAATCCTGGATCCGCGCCTGATGACAAG